>QNTS01000643.1:592125-602679 GCA_003317085.1 Hucho hucho
GGGGGGTGGAGATACAGAGAGATGGAGGGGAAGAGAGATGGTTGTTAGGAGACCACCTCTGTAGCTAATTTTGAGCTGGGTACACAGTAGGACTGGCTGCTGCTCTGCAAACAGAGCACAGAGGCAGCGGGGAGGTTGGGAAGAAGCCACTTTTCATCTCTGTTGTCTCTCTCTCTCTCTCTCTCTCTCTCTCTCTCTCTCTCTCTCTCTCATGCTATCTTTCTTTCTCCCTACCTTCCTCTTTCACTCTCTCTAGGACCCCACTAACAAAGGTCTCATGGGGAGAAGCAGAGGAGAGCGAGGAGGGAGAAAAAGAAAAGGAGAGAGAGTGAAAGAGGTAGACCCCCTTAAGAGACTGATGGATTATAAACAAAGAGGCAACAGAGGATGGCAGAGAGAGAGAGAGAGAGAGAGAGAGAGAGAGAGAGAGAGAGAGAGAGAGAGAGAGTTTGAGAGACAGCACACAGGTCACCTAAAGGCATTTCAAGATATCACCTCTTTTCATAAATATACCATTAGCCTTTCATGGCAAAGAGAGATAGAGAGAGACAGAGAGAGAGAGCCCACTGAGTGAGGTGAATCTCTCTCTCTCTCTCTCTCTCTCTCTCTCTCTCTCTCTCTCTCTCTCTCTCTCTCTCTCTCACACACACACAAAAACACACGCATTCACACACACACACACACACAGACACACATGCCCCCCCATCCTCCTCAACACACCAGGCATAACAACGAGACAAGCCATAAGAAATAATTAGCCATGGGGCTAGTGTGATGCGGCCACCCCATTCACATGGTGACAGCCACTGTCATGTGGCATGTTTATCATGGCCATCTACTGCTAGCTCTCTCTCTCTCTCTCTCTCTCTCTCTCTCTCTCTCTCTATGTGTGTTTCTCTTTATCTCTGTCTCTCTTTATCTCTCTCCTCCTTGCCACCATGGCCAATGCCTGGCTGTGTGTGACAAACACTCCCCTCTCTCTGCTTCATCACCATCTATCCAGTGAACCATCTGGCTGTTAATGAATTCCTCCTCATTTGCATGGCTGATAAGGGCTATGCTCGTTTGGCTGGCTGGATAACCAAGGGGGCTGCCGCATTCCGCCGGGCTCCGCAGAGAGAGAGGCGCGTGGTGGGGGATGAGAGAGACAGAACCCTATGGAGAGGGGTAATGACTGGGAGTGTGTGTGTGTGTGTGTGTGTGTGTGTGTGTGTGTGTGTGTGTGTGTGTGTGTGTGTGTGTGTGTGTGTGCCCGTACGTGTGTGTGCCATTGCAGGGATACTGTGTGTGGAAGTAAATCAGATCCCTAAAGCTCCCCAGTCCTATCGTCCCACCATTTGTCACTGCCACCAGGGAGACATAACCCCCCCCACCCCCTCTATCATCCCACAGCTCTGCCTCAGCACAGAAAACACAGGAGCCCCCCCCCCCNTCCTTAATTATTGGTTATGTTTCTCCCCTGTCTATAGAACATGGGGATAGTTTACCATGCCCAGCTATGTGTGTTCTCAGCCCAGCCGGCTGTCATTCACCCCTCCACACAGACAGTTGTATTGTGGCAGAGAGGCAGACAAGAGCCAGACAGACTGTAGGCAAGCTTAATAGGGGAGGCATTGATGCTGGCTGCCTGCAACAGAGCCTGTCTTGGCTGGGTGTGATTCATATCTCGGTGCCTGTCTGTGTGTGCGTGAGTGTATGAGTGCATGAGTGTGTGAGTGCATGAGTGTGCGTGCGTGAGTGTGTGAGTGTGTGTGTGTGCATGCGTGCGTGCGTGCGTGTGTGCGTGTGCGTGCTTGCGTGCGTACGTGTGTGTGCGGGGGACACTGTGAAGCACGATATATCTTATCGATCCGTCTTTTTTTAAAGGCAGCATCGAGAGGGAATGTTGTCCTTGAGCAGTACAATACATCACACACACACCTCCCAATCGGGAGGCTTTCCAGCCCAGATTTATCATCGGGTAGTGAGTTTTGAGTCAATATTATTAATTAAAGATAATTTTGTGATTGTCAGATACGTCTTTGTCACATTACAGCCACTGTAAATTAGATTCCCTCCAATAACAAAGCACCTTGGAGAAATATGTTATTGGAAACTGAGGAAGGTAGAAATGTCCCTGATCACTAGAAGTTGATGGCTTTAATTCTTCATGCTACAAAAAAATACCTAGGCCCTCTTAGTATTTAGTGCAAAAAATGGCAACAAAAAAAGCTTTTATGATTTGGTATTTCCACAAGGACATAAAAATCCCACTTTTTAACTTTTTAACTTTATTTAATTCTGTTGACCCTCAGAACAGGTCTAATTCTTGTGGTGGTAGTAATGTAGGGGTGCATCCCAAAATCCACCCTATTCCCCACAAAGTGCACTAAATACAGAATAGGGTGCCATTTAGGCTGCAGACTTTTCAACACTTTCACAGCGTGACCATCCAACCTCTGTTTTCAGGGGCAATTTTGCCTGTTTCCCTGCTGCTAATTCACTGATGAAGCCCATTACTGTGCATAGAAAAGCATTTCTCAGACAGCTGCCATTAGAAACGACCAACGTCAAGTCTAGAGCCTCACTATTCTATACTGACCATCTCAGCTCGAAGGTAACACAACCCACACAAAGACTACACTGTAGTCTAGCTAGTCCGTGTCCTTTGTCTCTGCCCCTCTCTCTCTCTCGCTCCCCTGAGAGTGCAGAGTTTATAATGGTTGTCCACTAGTTTCAGCAGCAGGAGCTGTCCATAGAATCTCAATTGGAATAGCTTGATTCCTCGCGTCCTCTCCTTGCGTCCTCTCCTCACCTCCTTTTGAAAAAGGTCAAAAGTCATCTAAATTAAACATAACTCTCCTTCTCCCCTAGTATGTCGACAGGCAAATTGTTCACAGAGGAATAATCCCAAGGTACATCTGTAAAGTGGTCAAAATAAATAGCTAGGTGTGCTAGACATTTTATAGGTAAATTAATAAGTAGCGTATTGATTTTAAATGTATGCATGCTTTTCTCCTCCGAGAAAACAACAGCTGATTCAAAGGGGGTGGGGCGGATTGCAAAACTCATCTGCAGTACTACAACCTGAGTATTCTCCGCCGGAGGAGGCTGTCGAGGAGAAGAGCAATCTCCTCCGTTCAACTATTAACGAATTGACATTCTTCTTCGTATGGCTTCCACTAGGTCACTGAGGAGAGGAGGACCGAGGAGTCGAGGAGAGGACAAACTTTTTCCCAATTGAGAATCTCGCATAGAGGAGAACAGTGGAGCTGGGAGCTGTCCACTAGTTTCAGCCCCAGGCGCTGTCCACTAGTTTCAGCCCCAGGCGCTGTCCACTAGTTTCAGCCCCAGGAGCTGCCGACTAGGTTCAGCACCAGGAGCTGTCCACTAGGTTCAGCCCCAGGAGCTGTCCACCAGGTTCAGCCCCAGGAGCTGTCCACTAGGTTCAGCCCCAGGAGCTGCCGACTAGGTTCAGCACCAGGATATGTCCACTAGGTTCAGCACCAGGAGCTGTCCACCAGGTTCAGCACCAGGAGCTGTCCACTAGGTTCAGCCCCAGGACCTGTCCACTAGGTTCAGCCCCAGGAGCTGTCCACTAGTTTCAGCCCCAGGAGCTGTCCACTAGTTTCAGCCCCAGGAGCTGTCCACTAGTTTCAGCCCCAGGAGCTGTCCACTAGTTTCAGCACCAGGAGCTGTCCACTAGGTTCAGCACCAGGAGCTGTCCAGAGTTCACCGCTAACTGCTGTGGCCTACACTGTGTCCAATGGGGATCCATGAAGAGCGACTGATGGATTTAGATGATCTGTTGTGGCTTAGGCTATATTTCCTTCAGCAGCATTTACATCTAAACCCAACCCTAAGAAAACATATCACTGATATTCCACTTTTTAAAAAAAAATAACAATGATCCTGTACTACTAATGCAATCTATATTTCCTTAAGCAGCATTTACATCTCAAATCAAATCAAATTGTTTTGGCCACATACACATATTTATCAGATGTAGGTGTAGCGAAATGCTTGTGTTCCTAGCTCCAACAGTGCAGTAAGATCTAACCCTAACAAAACATATCGCTGATATTCCACTTACAAATAGTTTTTTACAATGATCCTGTACTAATAATGAGCAATCGGTATTTCCACACTACTAACAGAGGGAATTAAAATATGACGCTTGAACACCCAGTGTATAAGGACAGTGCTCACATACAGAACAGTCCTGGGTGTTGGTTTATATTTTCCATCATGTTCCCATGTGAATTAGCTAGTGATTCCCAAATACAACATCAAACACAGGCACTAGCTATCCTGGTGCATCTCCCTCTACTGCACGCACAGCCGCACACTCTCCGCTCCAGAGACGACACAACCGCTCTGTGGGGAGAGCGAGAGCCACCACTGCCTGCGCCTCACAATGTCTACCGCTCTGAATTAATACAGGAAAGAGAGGGAGGGGGACGATAGAACGAGAGAGAGTGAGAGAGACTGAGTGAGAGACAGGGAGGTAGAGACAGAGACAGAGTGAGGTGGGGAATGTGATTCCAGCCTAGCGCTCTGTTGGCTGGCTAGGAGAGGCAGAGAATCTAGGCTTGGCAGTGGGCTTGGCTTGGTTCATCTCTGCCTTTCTTTCCCCCTCTCTCGCTCTCTCTGTGTGGGCAGCAGTCGTTGTCATTGGTTCCTCTTGGGTTTGCCGTGGTTGCCTGGAGAGCCGACGGTGGTTGGGGACCAGGGGGAGGGTAAGTCAGACGCCTTCCTCTCTGAGTTGTGTTCTGCTGCAGTGCCTCGTTCAAAAAGGGTCTCTCTCTCTCTCTCTCTCTCCTCACACATTCTACATACAGACCCTGCCTGTTTCCCCCTCCCTCCCTCCTTCTCTCCTCCCTGTCTGTGTCTCCATCGCTCGCTCCGCTCTCTCCTCGCCTCCCTCCCTTGTTTTTCTCTAAAGTGGCTGCAGCTCCCCCTTTTATTCACTTCTCTCCCTCCATTTCTCAAGTGCTACAGGAATGAGCAGAACATCCTGCTTCTGACGACAGTGACAAAGAAAGAGTGAAAGAAAGGAAGGAGGGAAGTACAGAACAGAGAAGGAGGTGAGAGAAAGGGAGAGAAGAAAGGCAGGGAGAGAGAGAAATTGCCAGAGTGCGAAAGCGAAGTGTGTGAGAGAAAGAGAGAGCGATAGGGAGACTGGTTGCGGACTGACTTTCAGACAACTGGGAGAGGAAGCAAAAAAGAGAGCTTTTACCGTCGCCATTTCAGTAGGTTTCTTTCTACACTTTGCTTGCTCCTGTCTATATTGTGGTTGCGTCATCTCCGTTGTGTCTGTTGTGAACGTAGAGAGAGGCTAGTAAACTGTGAATAGTGAGACTAGGGCTGTGGTAAACATTCCAGCACACAATGTTGACAACATGCTGCATCTCTGAAGGGATTATGGTGTGGAGCTACTTTTCTGTAATGAGAAAAATGCCACTGACTGTGAGTTAGGACAGATGGATGTGGTCCATAAGGCTTATATATATTTGCCATGTATAGGAAGCAGTTGCTACTATTAAAGGTAGGATTCATTCAATCTCGATACAAACATTGTTTCTGCATGAGTGTGTCAGTTGCTGTTGTTTTGTTTTTGTTTCGACAAATTCCTGCAAGGGCTTGAGGTAGGATGCTACCACTAAAGTTTATCTTCATGATGCTTTGCTAGTTACCTCAGTAATGGACACTACTAGTATGAGCCGCACTAACACTTACTGTAACTAGTACATATTGTAATAAACAACTGCAATGTCTATCCATCAGTGACCACAAATACATTCATTGTCCAATTAAAATATTTAAAAAAGCTTTTTTTTTTTTTTGCAAAACTGACATATACTCTTTTGTAAGAGAGATACCTCTGTTTTATAGAAACCTTACATAGAAGGTAGTGTTAAAAAGCTATTTACAGAACTTAATATGTTATCAGAAATGATTATACTATCTGAAACAAATATATATTTGATCTGAATGCTCATCGTACTATTCCAGGAGTGGAACACAAACTGGAATTAGTGATGCTTATAGTAGGCTTCACTTTGTTGAGCATGGTCAAAGTTACGCATACTTCAATTGCAGTTTTGAGCAGACAGGAAGAAATATACATGTAAATCTCTAGCATTTTCACTTAACTGTCAATCACACGGCAAACACTTTGACTTGAATGGTTTGTTAGTTGCTACGGCATCCCGTACATTTTGCATGTAGCATGTGAACTTATGGGATGGCTTCTGAGATCCGTTGACCCGTGGATTGTCCCCGTTTCAGTTAACCCAGCCGTGCTCAATGAACCCCTACAATGTAGTTGCATTAAAAAGGAAAAAAAAAACATCCTTGTACTGCAGGGAGTCTGAATACTCAGAGGCAACCGCTATCTAGGGTAATGAAAGACTATGTTTAATACAGGATCAATTCCCTTTGGTATACAGACCTTTGCTGAATTGCAATGCTGTGTACTTGTGTGCCTGCTTTAAAAAACATTCCCAATGGGAAATAATAGTGTTTCCCGCATGGATGGTTGAAAGAGGGAAAGTTGGAGATGAGGGTTGAGGACGAGGCCGAGTCAATCAACATTATCTTTATTAGATGTGTTCTCACTATGAAGTCAGCAACTGTGTTAATTATCAACTGTCATAACAGTACTACCATGGCTATTGTAGTTGGTTTTATGAGGATCTGTCTGTCTGCCTTGTCTGTCTGGATAGATGTGGATAGTGGCTTAACTCCTCCTTTGTTGTTTGTGAATCTAACTATAGAATCTGGTGGGGTTGCATGTGGCTTGAGCCCAGTATGCATGCAGACAGACACGCTGATTGCTGAATCGTGTCATGCTATTAGCCAGTCTCCAAGCCTGGGAGGCAGGCTTCTGTTGGGCCTGTCTGCTCACACACACACACACACACACAGAGACAGACTGGTGAATGAGGCCTGATCACACACACTTTAGTGCACACAGCATAGCAACGATATATTTAGATATACTTGTGAATTAGACTTTATAATCTCCGGCTGCTACTGCTGTTGCTGTTGTTGTTTTGGTTGTTGTCGTCATCGTTGTTGTTGACAATAATGATGATGATGATTTATATAAATTGATTGATGCAACAATAAAGCATATTGAGAGATACCGTCACACAAAACGGAATAAAACTTGACAAACTAGGCAGTCCTCGCAGACTGTATGAGTGCACACTCTTGGCCTGTCCTTGACTCTCTGCTGCCACAAGGTTCGTTGTGGTTGAAAATGGTACGTCCTTCCATTGATAAACACAGCACTATGTAATAATATTTAATACTAATGGGAGCTGGCATTGATAAACACAGCACTATCTAATAATATTTCATACTAATGGGAGCTGGCATTAATAAACACAGCACTATCTAATAATATTTAATACTAATGGGAGCTGGCATTGATAAACACAGCACTATCTAATAATATTTCATACTAATGGGAGCTGGCATTAATAAACACAGCACTATCTAATAATATTTCATACTAATGGGAGCTGGCATTGATAAACACAGCACTATCTAATAATATTTAATACTAATGGGAGCTGGCATTAATAAACACAGCACTATCTAATAATATTTCATACTAATGGGAGCTGGCATTGATAAACACAGAGGGTAGACAGACGTAACAGTGGAGGACCTGCCTGAAAGGAACACAGTCTTATGCTGCTCTTAGTTGCCTTGCCTACACAATTACAACCAATTACTTGTTCCATAACTGCACATGGTAACCGTGCTGTGTACATCCAATCAGTTTGGGATATCGCAGCTCAGTAAGGTTTAGTCATGACCTGACCAAGCCATCGGGAATCTGTGAGTAACTTTACTGATCTTTTCTATGTATACAGAAAAAGGGGAATAGGGAGAGATAGACAGACAGACAGACAGACAGACAGAGAGAGAGAGAGAGAGAGAGAGAGAGAGAGAGAGAGAGCTACACTCTACTACCATCTGTTTGTTGCCACAGAAGAAGTTTCAAGCATTGAAGGCTATCTTCCTAAATGAAAATGTTTTACCGATTGACATAACCCAGATGATATGAAATGACACACGATGTTAGTAGAATAGCAGAGAGAGTGAGGATGATAGAGGATGAAGTCGATTTCTCCAGACTGTGGCTTTTGTTCAGTAAGTAACTTTCCCGTGAAGTAGCTAGGTGCTTTAGCAGTTTAACTATATCATGAAACATTTTAGCTTGAGATAGATGTCCTGTTTGAACTCATGACTGAGAAATGTTCTCATATAACCCGTGAGGCCAGTGAGGTTACTCCGAAACCAGTGACCCAAGTGGCCTGCTACTGTGAAATAGTTGCTCTCTCTCTCTCTCTCTCTCTCTCTCTCTCTCTCTCTCTCTCTCTCTCTCTCTCTCTCTCTCTCTCTCTCTCTCTCTCTCTCTCACCTGTCCTATTGTGTGCTGTGATGCAGCAAGGCTGTAGGGAGGAGAGCCAACCAGAGCTAAGGTGAAGGATTAATCCTGCTCTGCATATTTAACAGGCAGAAGCCATCTCATCCCCTCATGTCCTTTGGTTGGTTCCACACCTACTTTCCCTGCTTCCGCATTTTGGGAATCAAATCAAAACACGTGACTAGTCAGTGGAGACTAGTCAGTGGAATGACTTGCTGCAGTGAACCAGAAATGCCACTCAGTCCTGTGACGCAGAACTGGATCCAAACCCTCTGAGACCAGGGCCGTTACCCAGCATACCAATGGCTTGTCTGACATCTGAGCCACACACTGTCACATAGACAGGAGAAAATACAGTACAATTAAAACCACCATCATATTAGGGGTGCGTCCGAAATGCTACCCAAATCAGAATGTAGTGCACCACTTTTGACGAGTTCACTACAAAGAGAATAGGGTGTCATATCGAACTCAGCCCTTGTTGAAAAGTAGTACACACAATAGAACCCCCCCCACACACACACACAGATTTGTCTTTTCATTTCGGCAGCGGCAGGGCATTTTGCCTATCCTTCGTGATTATGTGAATTCGGCTGAGAAAGAAAATGTGTCCTTTCTTTTGTGCTCTTTGCAGTGGCTGAGGGAAAGGCCTGTAGTAAACTGTAGTGAACCATTCCTTCAGAGGCTATTTAAACACATTAGAGACCCCTCGAATGAGATAACCCCCCTCCTTTGGATGCAACAGCCAGAGTACTAAGTAGTGGTCGCGGTGGACGAGGCAGTGTGCTGTGTGATTGCTTTTTCTCATCCAGCGATTGGATTCTAGTTATTTTAGTACAACCATTCACAGAATTCAACGGAAACTGCGCCCACAACCAAATTACATTATAACTATACTACAATAAGACCATTCCCTATTATACACACATGTTTTGGTTCTTACTCCATGGTCACAATGGTCATCTAGGGTCATCAAGGGTCAATGACCTTTCATTTTGGTTGTTTTGTCTTTGCCTCTCTTTATACTTGGCCTGTGTTACTCTGTCACCTTGGCAGAGCAGCATGTTTCTCTCTCTCTCACTTAAATCAGTTCAAAGGCAAGCCCACTGCCCCCGAGACTTTGCCAAGAAATCTATCAATCCGATTATCTCATTGCGATCAATGGTGTATATGGAATTACAAAATAGTCACACACGCATGAAGGCACACACACACACAGACACACACCTCCGGACGGGAGCGTAAAGATAATTATTAGTTGGCTCCAGGGTTTATTTCCAGACACCGCTTTGGAGCCTCCACAAAGCCGACTCAAAGCGTGAGTCATAGTGTGGGAGAGAGGTATTATTTATAACATCATAACACACACACACACACCTCAGACACACAGCATTGGGATTATTTCACAGTGGACTAAACAGACTAAACAGGCAGTAATGGTAGAAGCAGATAGAAGGAGATGGATGGAAGCTCCTCTATTTGAGTCCAGCGTAGGCTTCAGGCTCTATGAGTCAGCAAAACAGCCTCCCTCAGCCTGCTCATTAGGCTTAATGTGTTACTAAAACAAGCACCTATCAATGTCACTGTAATTCATTACAGATATGTTCATGGTGCATGACCGTATCACACAATTGCCTTGATTTGGTACAGTGTATCTTTAGTTTTGGTACAGTCCGTAGCCTACATTCTAGTCTTTTTGATCAAACACAGAGTTTCTTCCATCCATGAGGGGGAAGGAATCTGTAAATGACTCTGTCAGTCATTGCAGAAATGTCATGATCTAGCCTCCTGTTCTTGTCTGAATGTGGAGATTTTGAACCTCAGTCCTGGTGCATGATAATTAAGAGATGGGGCTTCTCCGCAGGACACAGTAGATAGTGCCTGATTGCAACTGGTCCCTTCTCTAAGCGTGTGTGTGTTTGTGTATGTGTGTGTGTGCGTGCATGAGTGTGTCTCCGGACTGACCAAGAGGGGCAGCAGGTAGGACTTCACACATAAAACTGGTTTAAGCCCTTCCTCTATCCTCATCCACAATGGTGGACAGTATTGAAACTGCATGCACAAGCAGGGGTTGGAACCAAAATTATTTTCCAACCAATTTGTTATGAACAGGGGTGTGTGGTGTGTGT
>QNTS01000644.1:20479-64753 GCA_003317085.1 Hucho hucho
ACAGAATCCTGAGTTTTAAGTCTGTAAGTTAAGAACTGACTGATTAACACAGGTTTGAAAGTCTGTTTTTCACCAACTGCAGGTTGGGTATATATAAACACATTTAGGGTGATTTTTACCACTTCCGGTTGCTCCAGGAAGCTTAGAATCAACACAGGTAGACCTCATAGTGGTCTGATGGATTGCTATCAAAGACAGGTTCATATGGCATTCATAACCCACATAGGCACCAGGTTGAATTTAGGGGAGCAGGCAATGTATTCCTATGGGGAGAGATGTCATAGCAAATGGTTTGATGTAAATACCCTGTTTTCACTCTTAAGGGTTTATGCCACACGGTCACGGTTAGGCTTGCTCAGATCGGGAGGACCTTAGGAACTTTCCTGAAGTTGAATTGTGCTTCTAACCCAAACGAGTCTGCCGCTGTCACCCAAAAGCAGCTGAAATTTAGGGCCAGGCTTCATTTTGGGCCTACTTTTTTGCACGGTCTATGAGGTCAGAGCGAGCTACAGTCAAGTGGGGCATCTCATTGAACTCGGCACGGCCTAGAGACTATGGTGATGCACTTTTTAGTGTTGATTTCAGTCTGTCATTTTGGTGATGTTTCAGCCCTATTCAATCTCATTGCAAATGTACAAAAGTCAGCCAGCAAGTCAGCGTCCATCAGTCAATTAGATATCATTCTGACACCAAACTGATAAAAACTGACACCAAAACCACTTTTTCCAACTCGTTTAGAAGCCAACTATCACATATGTCAGGGCAGGCTCAAAATTCACACCGTCTTCTGTTTAAATCATAGTAAAAATGTAAAACACCTAGTTACGTTGTAGCTGCGGGTCCAGTTCCGACATTATGTGTAGGCCTAGCTGAGGCGACCCCGAATCTCGAGTTTCGGCTCGATAGGTCATTTGGAGTCCGAGCAGCGACCTTAATTGGTGCTGAAAATACACGTTTTCCGGGCGTTGCTACAGGGTCCTTGAATGAGCTATCGGACAGAAACGTTAGGGTCCGTCTCTATGGGCCAAGGCGGTTCTAATGCACCTAGCCTTGTGTCTCTGGGACTTTTAGAAATTTTGTCATTTTCATGATGTAAAAATGAATTGAAAATATTGCAAATGTACGAGGCTATTTCTCGGCCTGAGAACCTTCTAGAGCCCCGTAACTCACCGTGCACTATCGACTAAAGGTCTAGAATGGGTTTCTAAAGTTTCAGAGCTCTAGGTCTGACGGTTCTTTGATAGTTTGAACAAAAGTAACTATTGCAGGCAGTGTCTGTCTGTAAGCCCCTCACTGTGTCATTCCCCATTGACTGTGCGTGTGTGTGATTTCAGAAAATCACAGAAAATCACAGAAACCCACGTAAACGGATTCGTCTGAACATGCCGCAACTGGATCCATAACTTTTTTGGGGAAAAAAAATATTTTTCTCAACATAACGAATTGGACATTTGACAATTTATCTAAAATTAAAACAGATAAATGTCTGGTTCTTTTTTTCCTTACACCGTAGGTTCATGTACTGTCAAATTAGCGCTCTATTTCCATTTTTCACCTTTAATCCCAGAAAATGGGCCTTATCTCAAAAACAATAAGTCCCTGACGCCATCCTGTTTCGGGGCCAACAGCCCATTTGGCCAAACCCATGCCCACCAAGTTTCGTCTTCGAAGTCTTTTCCGTTTAGGATAAAAAGCCATGTCAATTAGGTGTATGTTTTGTACATTTGCAATAAGAAGGCGTTCGCCATCTGGTGGGATTAACCTGAAGGGCGGAAAAATGACAAAAATGAATTTATTTTATTAAACGGACACCGAATGTCCGAGAAAGTTCGTTTGATGACTTCCTGGAAGATTTGGCCCTGGGGCACGGTCCGACGCCGTCGGCCTATTTTAGAAACAATTTCGGACGTCTAGTAAGGGAGCGTACATTTGCAATATGCAGTTTCTCATCAAACATACGGCAAATGCCATCCGTGTCCCGTAGGTAGGTAATTGATTTGTTTTCGCTGTGAAATGTGTGAACCGTGATGGCTTATGAATTTATGGTAATGGGAAAAATATGTGAGGTGCTATCCTCAAACAATCAAATGTGGTGCTTTCGCCGTGAAGCCTTTTTGAAATCTGACAACACTGTGATATTGCCAAGAAGCAGAGCTTTTGATGACTATGCAACACTTGTATATTGATGCATGTTTAATAATTCAACTTTTGGATTTTGAATTTGGCGCCTTGCATTTCACTGGGTAGCGCCCCACTGCTCCCTAAGAAGTTAACTTGGGTCAAACGTTTCGGGTAGCCTTCCAGAAGCTTCCAGAAGCGGCAGGGTAGCCTAGTGGTTAGAGCGTTGGACTAGTAATGAGCTGACAAGGTACAAATCTGTCATTCTGCATTTAACCCCCTGTTCCTAGGCCGTCATTGAAAATAAGAATTTGTTCTTAACTGACTTGCCTAGTAAAATAAAGGTAAAAAAAAATAATTCCTCCTGACAGAGCTGGTGTAACTGAGTCAGGTTTGTAGGCCTCCTTGCTCACACACACTTTTTCAGTTCTGCCCACAAAATCTCTATGGGATTGAGGTCAGGGCGTTGTGATGGCCACTCCAATACCTTGACTTTGTTGTCCTTAAGCCATTTTGCCACAACTTTGGAAGTATGCTTGGGGTTATTGTCCATTTGGAAGACCCATTTGCGACCAAGCTTTAACTTCCTGACTGATGTCTTGAGATGTTGATTCAATATATCCACATGATTTTCCTGCCTCATGATGCCATCTATTTTGTGAAGTTCACCAGTCCCTCCTGCAGCAAAGCACCCCCACAACATGATGCTGGCACCCCCGTGCTTCATGGTTGGGATAGTGTTCTTCGGCTTGCAAGACTCCCTCGTTTTCCTCCAAACATAACGATGGTCATTATGGCCAAACAGTTCTATTTTTGTTTCATCAGACCAGAGGATATTTCTCCAAAATGTGCGATCTTTGTCCCCATGTGCAGTTGCAAACCGTAGTCTGGCTTTTTTATGGCAGTTTTGGAGCAGTGGCTTCTTCCTTGCTGAGCGGCCTTTCAGGTTATGTCGATATATGACTTGTTTTACTGTGGATATAGATACTTTTGTACCTGTTTCCTCCAGCATCCAGCATCTAACCATTCATTAGTGGATCATAAAGGGCACTTGTAATTTTTTATTGATATATTGCTCCAACCATTCAGTCATATTATGGTCATTCTGCGGGGAGAGGCATGTAAACTTGCAGGGATGGAAGCCATATTAACATGTAGCCCTCTAGGAATGTGGAGATGTGTGGGAGAATTACTCAAAGTGGCTGGAACTTGTATAACTTTTTATGGGATAAACTCAGAGAGAACAGTATGACTGACAGTTACACTGTCAAGCCACAGATTGCCTATAGAGTCTGGATCTTGGTTCCATTGTGCACTTTGATATCCTTAACCAGAGCATTGTGATGCTGGTGGTAGTGTTGGATGCACTATTATTTAAGTTTTAGACATTAGTAGGTGAGCTAATCATTTTAATACCAGTAAACTAAGATGATAGGCTTCCTGAACTCTAGTGATGGCCATACAAAATTATATAATGGATTTGTGACATGGAAGGTGTTTTTAAATGAATGGGCTCTTCAGTAAACCAATCCAGTGAAGTGGACAAATGCATCAGAAGGATCACTAGGATATCTGTGTTTTACTGGAGATCTCTATTAAGTGCACCCTTCAATTTCAATATTGAAATTCTTCCATGGAGTTATTTCCTCTGACACTATACCCAATCTAAAGCAATTTAGATAAAGAGATCTGAGTTTCACTGCGGCTCTGCGTTGTCAGATTTACAATAGGCTTTACGATGAAAGCATATCATTCGATTGTCTGAGAACGAAGAGCGCGCCCTCATTCACGCGCGCCTAAACACTACTAAACACACCTAGCAACCACTCAAGGTGCCATGTTGGAAGACCAGAGTCAGTCTCGTGGAAGTCCTTCAATTTTCCACATGGCTGATTTTGTTTTGCTACCACCAGAAACTTCGGGAAGGACCCAGAAAGCGGAAGCAGTACTATTCAAGTAAATATATTTTGAAAATCATAAACGATGTAGCTATTATTAGTTATCTAGCTTGCTACAGGATTTTTGTTTGCAAGCTAACTCAAATAAGTTGCTAACGTAATATTCGCTAGCTAGATAACTTTACATGCTGTATAGCTAGCCAAGTGAGTTAAATTTCACCAGCTAGCTAACTTAATATTACCTAGTTAGCTAGCTACTGTATCTTGATGTATTTATCATTGTAACTCAAAATGCGTTGTGTCATACACAAAGTTTAATGCACAAAGTTGATGTCCTAACCGACTTGACAAAACTATATTGTGTTAACCAGACATTTGTGGAGTGGTTGAAAAGCGAGTTTTAATGATTCCAACCTAAGTGTATGTAAACTTCCGACTTCAACTGTATCTGAGATTGGCAGAAAGCTTAAATTCTTGTTAAAAGCTCTAAAGGATCGGCCCCTTTTTTTCAATTTCGACTAAAATGACGTACCCAAATCTAACTGCCTGTAGCTCAGGCCCTGAAGCAAGGAAATGCATACTTTTGGTACCATTTTAAAGGAAACACTTTGAAGCTTGTGGAAATGTGAAATGAATGTAGGAGAATATAACACATTAGATCTGGTAAAAGATAATACAAAGAAGAAACCAACCTTTTTTTGTACCATCATCTTTGAAATGCAAGAGAAAGGCCATAATGTATTACTCCAGCCCAGGTGCAATTTAGATTTTGGCAGCAGTGTATGTGAAAAGTTTCAGAATTGTCCAATGAACCATTTCTGTTCAAAATGTTGTATCAAGACTGAACAAATGTGCCTAAATAGTTTATTACTAACTTTTCATGTTCAAAACTGTGCACTCTCCTCAAACAATAGCATGGTATTCTTTCACTGTAATAGCTACTGTAAATTGGACAGTGCAGTTAGATTAACAAGAATTTAAGCTTTCTGCCAATATCAGATATGTCTATGTCCTGGGAATATTTTTTGTTACTTACAGCCTCATGCTAATCGCATTAGCCTACGTTAGCTCAACCGTCCCGCAGGGGATCCACCAATCCTGAAGAACTTTTAATCTAACTGCACTGTTGGTTTTTTCTTCTTCTAATGAGCTCACTTTCATTTCATGGTGTCTTGGCTTTTTTCTTCTGAAATATTGGAAGATATTACCTCTCAAGGATATTCTCGATTTGCTTCTCATCACCATGGGGACTGTAATACTGGAGATAATGAGTCCTGATTTATATTTCAAAGGTTCTCCAGCATGAGTGCTGAAAATTATAAGAGGCCACGATAAGGAGGGAGGGAGGAGATAAAGGTGAAGAATATTTTTGAATAATTCAACACCGTACATTCACTATGTGACAAATTGACACAATAGTAGTTCATGATGATGAAACTGCTAGAGGGAATGAATGAGATGATGTGATGGGTATATATGTAAAGTAAAGAGGCCTTATGATAGTTTGATAATGGTAATTAGAATTATTACTCATTTCCCAATAGGCACACACTGGTTAAATCAAAGTTGTTTCAGCGTAATTTGTCACTGTATTGTGACATGGAATCAACGTGGAAAATACATAGGATTTGAAAAAAAGTAATCAACCAGAACTGTTTTCATCTCATTTCAACCAGCGTTGTAAACATTTAAATTAGGTTAAAACTTAAACTAAAATACATAGACTTAATCTGACTAAAATTTTGTTAGATCAATCTAATTTCAACATATTCATCAGAACTATGGGTCCCGCTTTAAATGACGTGCATCTTATGAAGGCCTTATAAAGCCTTCATAAATACTACACATGTGCCACAAATCATCTATAACTGTTTGTCATGCTCTATAAAGGATTCATAAATGTGGGTTAACTGTGTGATAAACACCAATGTTCAATGTGCCCACTATGTCAAATATGACATAAAACTGTGTTTTATAAAGGGTGGCATAAGCACTGCTTAATAAAGGTTTTGTAAATCATATTAAATTGAGGCTTCACAAACTTTGTCATGCATCTTGGTAGAGCATTACAACGCCAGGAAAGTGGGTTCTATTCCCGGGACCACCCATATGTAAAAATGTATGCATGTATGACTAATTAGCTTTGGATACAAGTGTCTGATAACTTGTAGATATTATATCACGCTAAAACATTTTTAGGACGGCCCAACCTCTTTTCCACTTGCGTGCATAGCCAATATTGGACCTGACCTCAACTTTCAAAAAAATTCTGTGCTGCAGGATGATACACACTCTAAAGTGCAGTCATGCAAATTCTGTTTTCTCGTTTTAGTTTTTGCGTGTTTCTGTAGTGCAGTAAGCACACGTGTTGAGCTCGCAAATCAAATACCAACTTTTTGTGCAACTGGACAGTGAAAGTAACAAGTAAGTTAACCTTTATTTATTGTAATTTAAAAAGTTTGTAGTAGTTAAAATGGAATTGCTTTGCTGGCCTTTTTGAAACCTAATTCATGTATGTAAATTGTTTAAAAAATGAAAATACATAAAGGAAATGGATTAAACATGTCTTTAATGCTTATTTATTTTAGCTGTTACTGATAATTCCTTAATTGTTAATACATTTATGTTTGTGTTATAAATTACCAAATGGGTCTGACTTTAAAGTGAGTACAGTGTCATACAATAGTGTCATGCAACTCGAGTGGCACAGCGGTCTAAGGCACTGCATCTCAGTGCAAGAGGTGTTCAAATCCAGGCTGAATCACAAGCGTCCATGATTGGGAGTCCCATAGGGAGGCGCACAATTGGCCCAGCGTCGTCCGTCATTGTAAAGAAGAATTTGTTCTTAACTGGCTTGCGTAGTTAAATAAAAACAAAATACATAGAGTGTTTATGGATGTGTTATGATTGACCGAAAGTGTCTCACTTCAGAGATTAGGTGTACTGTGACTAACATGACATCACTTTAGAGCGTGTGACATCCATCAGCACATGTTTATATCATATTCGACATAGTGGGTTATGTAACACAGTTATGCCACATTTATGAACCCTTTAAAGCATGACATACGGTTATATATACTTTGTAACACATTAATTTAGTGCTTATGAAGGCATTATGAAGCCTTTACAAGCTGAATGTCATTTAAAGCTGGAACGAACTATGTATATGTTGAAATTTTCCTATATTAAATATATGGTGGTTGAAATTGTTGAATTTCATATTGGATTTAACATATGTTATTTGACCTTGTTTCAATGTTGATAGTTTGTTTGAATCAACGTCATTGTTATAAAGTCATGCCATCATCCTAAATAAAGAGGTATATTGAAGAAAAATTTGTCTTACTGGTACATGAGGGGTAATGCACTTCAGTGAGAACAAGTCTACAATTCAAATGCCTACCTCAATAAACCCTGCTTAGCTTTGGAAACAAGCTGTGTTCAATTCAGCTGAGCTATCATGTCAACACATTTAGACATTGATCAGCTTCAACACTCAGTTGTGTAGACTACCTAAAAAACATTTAATAGTTGAAAGTAACTCCTAACTTTCCTTACACTAGATGTATGTAAATGTGGATTTAGGTTGGGTTTATTTAGGCTACGTTGACATCTGATTAGCCCAATGTAATCCATCATTTCAATGTGAAGCTAGGTATGCTATCATATGGATAGCTTTTCCTCACCCATTACTTGCACCCCTTTTCATGCCATCTTGCTGTGGGGGAACCAGTCGAACTCTCTCTGAGTACTCATCGACTCTGGGGCCGATGAGAGCCTTATGGACGCTACCCTGGCATCCGAGCTGGGCATCCCCACTCAGCCCCCCTCCATTCCCATGGACGTTAGAGCACTAGACCTACACTCTATAGGCCGGGTCACCCACAATACCACCCCCATCAACCTACATGTGTCAGGGAACCACAGCAAGACGATCCAATTCCTGCTTATTAAGTCTCCTCAGGTTCCCGTGGTATTGGCATTGTCTTGGGTCCAGAGACACAATCCCCTTATTGACTGCTCTGCTGGTGCCATCAAGGGCTGGATCCCGTTCTGCCACGCTCATTGCCTGAAGTCAGCGCAGCCTGCCGGTCTCCGAAGTTGCCCCGGACCTTTCCGCCATTCCCGCGGAGTACCAGGACCTCCGGAGGTGTTCAATAAGACCGGGACACTTCGCTTCCACCGCACCAGCCCTATGACTGTGGGATCGACCTTCTCCCAGGCACCACTCCGCCCTGGGGACGACTGTACTCTCTGTCGGGTCCGGAGACCAAGGCTATGGAGACCTACATTGAGGACTCCCTAGCTGCAGAGTTCATCCGTCATTCTGCCTCCCCTGCCGGCGCAGGGTTATTCTGTTGTGGAGAAGAAGGACAAAACCCTGCGCCCGTGCATCGGATACAAGGGTCTCAACAACATCACGGTGAAGAACCGCTACCCGATACCACTCATCTCCTTGGCCTTCGAGCCGTTCGAGGGTGCCAACGTGTTCACCACACTGGACCTACAGAACGCCTACCACCTGGTGCGGATACGGGAAGGGGATGAGTGGAAGACTACCTTCAACACGGCCAGCGGTCACTAGGAGTATCTGGTAATGCCATTTTGCCTTAGCAAAGCCCCTGCTGTGTTCCAGGCTCAGGTGAATGATGTTCACCGCAACATGTTGAACCGGTTTGTCTTCGTCTACCTCGACCACATCCTTGTTTTCTCCTTCTCTGCCCAAGAACACGTGCTCCACCTCCGACAGGTTTTCCAAAGCCTCCTGGAGAACCAGATTTTTGTGAAAGCAGAGAAGTACGAAATCCATCGCTCCACCATCCCTTTCCTGGGTTACATCATCACTGCAGGGAGTGTACAGATGAATCCCGGGAAGATGAGAGCGGTGGTGGATTGGCCCCAGCCTACGTCCATAGTGCAACTGCAATGTTTCCTAGGGTTTGCCAACTTTTATCTATGCTTTATCCGGGGTTACAGCACCCTGGCTTCCCCCATCTGCATTCACCTCTCCCAAGGTTCTGTTCACGTCGTCCCCAGCTGCTGACCGGGCATTCTGGGATCTCAAACACTGTTTCACCACAGCTCCCATCTTAGTTCATCCTGACCCGTCCCGCCAGTTCGTGGTGGAGGCCGATGCTTCGTGTGTCGGAGTGGGGGCTGTCCTGTTCCAGCGTTCTGCCCTGGACTTCAAGTCACATCCCTGCACCTTTTTCTCCCATTGCCTCAATGCCACAGAGAGGAACTACGATGTGGAGAATCGTGAGCTTTTTGGGTGAAGATGGCGTTGGAGGAGTGAAGGTCTGGCTGGAGGGGGCGGAACATCCGTTCATTTTGTGGACAGACCACAAGAACCTGGAATAGTGTGCTTTTCACTCCGTTCAACTTCTCCCTCTCATACCGACCAGGATCCAAGAATGTCAAGCCTGATGCGCTGTCACACCGCTATAGCCCCATGGCTACACCCCCGGAACCCGAGACCATCCTTCCCACCTTGTGCCTGGTGACAGCACTTAGCTGGGGAATAGTGAAACATGTTCATGAGGCGCAGCGTTCCCAGCCGAACACCGGGGGGGGGACCAGATAACCGGATGTTTGTTCCTGACGCTGTCTACTCCTCTGTCCTGGAGTGTGCCCACTCATCCAAGCTTGCCTGCCACCTGGGCTCCTGTAGGACCCTGGCCTTGGTGTGACAACGCTTTTAGTGGCATACCATGGTTCCTGACGTCTCCGCGTTCGTTGCTGCATGAACGATCTGTGGGCAGAACAAGACGCTCTGGCTGGATTCCTTCAGCCTGTTCCTCACCGTCCCTGGTGTCACATATCCCTGGACTTTGTTACGGGTCTCCCACCATCTGATGACAACACTGCCATCCTGACAGTAGTGGACCGGTGTCCCAAAGCCCCCCACTTCATTCCTCTCCCAAAGCTACCCTCTGCAAAAGAGACAGCCCAGCTCATGGTGCAGCATGTCTTCCGGATCCATGGACTCCGAGTGGACATGGTCTCCGACCGGGGGTCCTTAGTTCTCATCCCGGTTCTAGAAGGCGTTCTGCACACTCATTGGGTCGTAGCCCAGCCTGTCCTCCGGGTTCCACCCCCAGTCCAATGGCCAGTTGGAGCGAGCCAACCAAGACTTGGAGACAGCTCCAAGTAGTGGGGTCTCCGCCAATCCCACCACATGGAGCCAGAAACTAGTGTGGGTCGAATATGCCCACAACACCCTTCCTTGCTCTGAAATGGGTCTCTCGCCTTTTAGGTGTTCCCTGGGTTATCAGTCCCCGCTCTTCCCGGAGGAAGAGGTCGGCGTACCCTCGGCCTAGATGTTTGTCCGCCACTATTGTCATACCTGGAAGAGAGCCCGGTCGGCTCTTCTCAAGACAACCTCCAGGTATCGATGACAAGCGGACTGCCACCGGACCCCGGCTCCCCGGTATTGTCTCGAGCAGAGGGTATGGCTGTCCACCCAAGATCTGCCCCTCCGGGTGGAGTCCCGCAAACTTTCCCCCCAGTTTATTGGCCCTTTCCCCATCTCCAAGATACTTAGCCCCTCTGCTGTTTGTCTTTTGTTGCCCCTTACCCTCCGTGTACATCCCACTTTTTATGTGTCTAGGATTAAACTGAAGTCTCACAGCCCTTTGTCTCCTGTTTCCAGGTCCACCCCTCTCCATCTCATTGACGGCCAACATGCATACATGGTGAGGCGCCTCCTGAAGGTTTGACCACGGGGCAGGGGATTCCAGTACCTGGTTGACTGGGAGGGTTATGGCCTGGAGGAGAGGTGCTGGGTCCCCACTAGGGACATTCTGGACCCAGACCTCATTGCTGAGTTCCAATGCCGGCACCCAGGTCAACCAGGTATGTGCCCAGGTAGGACGCCAGGTTGCGCCCCTAGAGGAGTGGGTACGGTCACACCCTGATCTGTTTCACCTGTCTTTGTGATTGTTTCCACCCCCCTCCAGGTGTCGCCCATCTTCCACATTATCCCCAGTGTATTTATACCTGTGTTCTCTGTCTGTTGCTAGTTTGTTTTGTTTGTCAAACCTACCAGCGTTTTTCCCCTTGCTCCTGTGTTTCTAATTCTCCCGGCTTTGACCATTCTGCCTAACCTGACCCTGAGCCTGCCTGCCGTTTCTGCCTAACCTGAACCTGAGCCTGCCTACCGTTTCTGTACCTTGTTACACCACCCTGGATTATTGACATCTGCCTGCCCTGACCCCGAGACTGCCTGCCGTTCTGTACCTTTTGGACTCTGATCTGGATTACCAACCTCTGCCTGTCCTTGCCCTGTCTTTTTGCCTGCCCCCTGTTCTAGTAATACACTTTAGTTACATTGTCTGCATCTGATACTTTCCCTTTTCCACATTTTGTTGTGTTACAGCCTGAAATTGTTACAGCCTGAATGAATCTACAGACAATACCCCATAATGACAAAGTGAAAACATGTTTATTTCTTTTTTTCAAATGTATTGAAACATCTCATTTACAGAAGTATTCACACCCCTGAGTCAATACTTTGTAGAAGCACCTTTGGAGCGATTACAGCTGTGAGTCTTTATGGGTAAATCTCTAAGCGCTTTCCACACCAGGATTATGCAAAATTTGCCCAATATTATTGTCAAAACTATTTATAGCTCTGTCAAATTGTTTATCATTGCTAGACAACCATTTTCAGGTCAAGAAGATTTACGTCAAAACTGTAACTCGGCCACTCAGGAGGTTCACTGTCTTCTTGGTAATCAACTCCAATTTAGATTATCGTCCCGCTGAAAGGTACATACAGTGGGGCAAAAAAGTATTTAGTCAGCCACCAATTGTGCAAGTTCTCCAACTTAAAAAGATGAGAGAGGCCTGTAATTTTCATCATAGGTACACTTCAACTATGACAGACGAAATGAGAAAAAGAAATCCAGAAAATCACATTGTAGGATTTTTAATTTATTTATTTGCAAATTATGGTGGAAGATAAGTATTTGGTCAATAACAAAAGTTTATCTCAATACTTTGTTATATACCCTTTGTTGGCAATGACAGAGTCAAACGTTTTCTGTAAGTCTTCACAAGGTTTTCACACACTGTTGCTGGTATTTTGGCCCATTCCTCCATGCAGATCTCCTCTAGAGCAGTGATGTTTTGGGGCTGTCGCTGGGCAACACGGACTTTCAACTCCCTCCAAAGATTTTCTATGGGGTTGAGATCTGGAGACTGGCTAGGCCACTCCAGGACCTTGAAATGCTTCTTACGAAGCCACTCCTTCGTTGCCCGGGCGGTGTGTTTGGGATCATTGTCATGCTGAAAGACCCAGCCACGTTTCATCTTCAATGCCCTTGCTGATGGAAGGAGGTTTTCACTCAAAATCTCACGATACATGACCCCATTCATTCTTTCCTTTACACGGATCAGTCGTCCTGGTCCCTTTGCAGAAAAACAGCCCCAAAGCATGATGTTTCCACCCCCATGCTTCACAGTAGGTATGGTGTTCTTTGGATGCAACTCAGCATTCTTTGTCCTCCAAACACGACGAGTTGAGTNTGAACATGTACTGGCTTAAGCAGGGGGACACGTCTGGCACTGCAGGATTTGAGTCCCTGGCGGCGTAGTGTGTTACTGATGGTAGGCTTTGTTACTTTGGTCCCAGCTCTCTGCAGGTCATTCACTAGGTCCCCCCGTGTGGTTCTGGGATTTTTGCTCACCGTTCTTGTGATCATTTTGACCCCACGGGGTGAGATCTTGCGTGGAGCCCCAGATCGAGGAAGATTATCAGTGGTCTTGTATGTCTTCCATTTCCTAATAATTGCTCCCACAGTTGATTTCTTCAAACCAAGCTGCTTACCTATTGCAGATTCAGTCTTCCCAACCTGGTGCAGGTCTACAATTTTGTTTCTGGTGTCCTTTGACAGCTCTTTGGTCTTGGCCATAGTGGAGTTTGGAGTGTGACTGTTTGAGGTTGTGGACAGGTGTCTTTTATACTGATAACAAGTTCAAACAGGTGCCATTAATACAGGTAACGAGTGGAGGACAGAGGAGCCTCTTAAAGAAGAGGTTACAGGTCTGTGAGAGCCAGAAATCTTGCTTGTTTGTATGTGACCAAATACTTATTTTTCACCATAATTTGCAAATAAATTCATTAAAAATCCTACAATGTGATTTTCTGGATTTTTTTCCCTCATTTTGTCTGTCATAGTTGAAGTGTACCTATGATGAAAATTACAGGCCTCTCTCATCTTTTTAAGTGAGAGAACTTGCACAATTGGTGGCTGACTAAAGACTTTTTTGCCCCACTGTATATCTCCCAGTGTCTGGTGGAAAACAGACTGAACCATGTTTTCTTCTAGGATTTTTCCTGTACTTAGTTCTATTACGTAAATGTTTTATACTGAAAAACTCCCCAGTCCTTAACGATTACAAGCATACCCATAACATAATGCAGCAACATAATTGAGAGTGGTACTCTGTAATGTGTTGTATTGGATTTACCCCAAACATAACACTTTGTATCAGGAAAGGTGCCCTTTGCGAGGCATTGAAAAACCTCCCTGGTCTTTGTGGTTGACATCCAGAGGAAGCAATAGGTACTGCATTCATATGCCCTTATATGGGCATTTTCATAAGGGAGGGGTTCCAAATGAGGCAATGTGTCAAAATCACTTTTTTCAGGACAGAAATTCCTCGGATTTTCGCCTGCCATATTCGTTCTGTTATACTCACAGACAAAATGTTAACACTTTTAGAAAATTCAGAGTGTTTCCTATCCAATGGTATTAAATATGTGCATATCCTATTTTCTGGGCCTGAATGGAAGGCATTTTACTTTGGCAATGCTAGGCTCTCCAAAACCATCACCTCGTGTGCTGCTACCAAAGAGGTTAACTCCTTAGGGAGCAGTGGGGCACTCCTGACACTACCCGGTGAAATGTAAGGCGCCAAATTCAAAATCCAAAAGTTGAATTATTAAACATTCATCAATATACAAGTGTTGCATAGTCATCAAAAGCTCTGCTTCTTGACAATATCACAGCGCAAATTAGGCACACTTGGTTAGTCTTGATACAACATTTTGAACAGAAATGCAATGGTTCATTGGATCAGTCTAAAACTTTGCACATAGACGGATGCCATCTCGTGGCAAAAATCTAAATTGCACCTGGGCTGGAATAATACATTATGTCCATTCTCTTGCATTTCAAAGATGGATCGAAAGAACGGTTGATTTTTTCTTTGTATTATCTGTTGACCAGATCTATTGTGTTATATTCTACTACATTCCTTTCACATTTCCATAAACTTCAAAGTGTTTCCTTTCAAATGGTACCAAGAATATACTTAGGAGAACTTGTTCTCAACTGGCCTACCTGGTTAAATAAAGGTGAAATAAAATAAAATATCCTTGCATCAGGGCCTGAGCCACAGGCAGTTAGATTTGGGTAGGTCATTTTAGGTGAAATTTGAAAAAAAAGGGTGTTATCCTTCCAATCCTAAGTACGGCAGCATAATCACAAAACTTTTAGAAGAGCAACCACTGTAGTTAACTACTTATGGAGTGGTGGGGCACTAGCCGGTGCAAGGCGCCAAATTCAAAATCCAAAGTTGAATTATTAAACATTCATCAATATACAAGTGTTGCATAGTCATCAAAGCTCTGCTTCTTGGCAATATCACAGCGTTGTCAGATTTCAAAAAGGCTTTACGGCGAAATCACAACATTTGATTGTTTGAGGGTAGCACCTCTCATATTTATACATTAGCATAAATTCATGACCAGCGCGGGTCACACAAAACCCATATAAGAGCTAAAACAAATCACTTACCTTTTGAAGAACTTCTGCTGAGGGCTTCCCAAGTTTCCAACGAAGACATCCAATGGTTCTTTTGTTAGAAAAAGTACAAAAAAAACTGCAAATCCAGATGGATTTTCCTCGGGTTTTCGCCTGCTATATCATACTCACATACATTATTTTAACACTTTTAGAAACTTCAGAGTGTTTCCTATCCAATAGTAATTATGTGCATATCCTATTTTCTGGGCCTGAGTGGCAGGCATTTTACATTGGGCACGCCAGACTCTCCAAAACCGTCACCTCTGCTGATGATGCCTAAAGAGTTAAACAAGTCAACATACACAGGGCTGCGGGGCCAGACGGATTACCAGGACGTGTGCTCTGGGCATGTGCTGACCAACTGGCAGGTGTCTTCACTGACATTTTCAACATGTCCCTGATTGAGTCTGTAATACCAACATGCTTCCAGCAGACCACCATAGTCCCTGTGCCCAAGAACACAAGGGCAACCTGCCTAAACGACTACAGAACCGTAGCACTCACGCCCGTAGCCATGAAGTGCTTTGAAAGGTTGGTAATGGCTAACATCAACAACATTATCCCAGAAACCCTAGACCCACTCAAATTTGCATACCGCCCAAACAGATCAACAGATGATGCAATCTCTATTGCACTCCACACTGCCCTTTCCCACCTGGACAAAAGGAACACTTATGTGAGAATACTATTTGTTGACTACAGCTCAGCGTTCAACACCATAGTACCCTCAAAGCTCATCACTAAGCTAAGGATCCTGGGACTAAACACCTCCTTCTGCATCTGGATCCTGGACTTCCTGACGGACCGCCCCCAGGTGGTGAGGGTAGGTAGCAACACATCTGCCACGCTGATCCTCAACACTGGAGCTCCCCAGGGGTGCGTGCTCAGTCCCCTCCTGTACTCCCTGTTCACCCACGACTGCATGGCCAGGCACGACTCCAATACCATCATTAAGTTTGCAGACGACACAACAGTGGTAGGCCTGATCACCGACAACGACAAGACAGCCTATAGGGAGGAGGTCAGAGACCTGGCCGTTTGGTGCCAGGACAACAACCTCTCCCTCAACGTAACCAAGACTAAAGGAGATGATTGTGGACTACAGGAAAAGGAGGACCGAGCACGCCCCCATTCTCATCGGCAGGGCTGTAGTGGAGCAGGTTGAGAGCTTCAAGTTCCTTGGTGTCCACATCAACAACAAGCTAGAATGGTCCAAACGCACCAAGACAGTCGTGAAGAGGGCACGACAAAGCCTATTCCACCTCAGGAAACTAAAAAGATTTAGCACGGGTCCTGAGATCCTCAAAAGGTTCTACAGCTTTAACATCGAGAGCATCCTGACTGGTTGCATCATATATGCATAGTCACTTTAACTATACATTCATGTACATACTACCTCAATTGGGCCGACCAACCAGTGCTCCCGCACATTGGCTAACCGGGCTATCTATCTGCATTGTGTCCCGTCACCCACCACCCGCCAACCCCTTTTTTACGCTACTGCTACTCTCTGTTCATCATATATGCATAGTCACTTTAACCATAACTACATGTACATATACTACCTCAATCAGCCTGACTAACCGGTGTCTGTATGTAGCCTCGCTACTTTTATAGCCTCGCTACTGTATATAGCCTGTCTTTATTTACTTTTGTTATTATTTCTATACTTACCTATTGCTCACCTAATACCTTTTTTTGCACTATTGGTTAGAGCCTGTAAGTAAGCATTTCACTGTAAGGTCTACACCTGTTGTATTTGGCGCACGTGACAAATAAACTTTGATTTGATCCAGTATGGCAATGGAACATTTAGAACGAACGACTGGGTTGCGTCCATCGATACAGAACAAAAAGACTAAACGACTGGGTCGTGTCTCTGGCAACCGAACCGATAGAATGAACTAAATTGTGTCTGTACTATATATTGTGGAAGGATTAAATAGTATGAATAAATTCATCAAAATAACGTTTTTAATGTAAATATGTCAATCACTATTTGAATATGTTGGTAACCTGTTGTATAAAAGTGATAATGCCCTTGAAGCCGGTGTTTGGAGGATATATTGGCACGGTAATAACACCGGTGCCAGTATATCCTCCAAACACCGGCTTCTCGGGTATTATCACTTAAATACACTTGCTACACAGAGAAACAGCAGTGCTCTGCTCTATACTTGAAAAAAAATTATTAGCTGTTCAGCTCAGTGCTCTGAAAGGGTCATGACATTGGCTGCAATGTTTTCTAAATGCTTTTTGTTTAGTTCAGAAGCACACGCACAGACACACACACACACACACACACACACACACACACACACACACACACACACACACACACACACAGAGTAGCACTTTAACATTGGCAATGTGAAAGGAAAATAGGCCAGTGACGCAACAACGTACCTTCTGAATGCTTCAGCAGAGTGGAGGACACTTACTGGAAGCATTTCTTTCTACGCTGCAAAATTGAGGTTTTGGCACTACGCCATAACTGACACTCGCACATTAATCTGATTTAATGTTTCCAATTCATATAAGTGTTTTCAGAAAAATTATAATAATGCTCTACTCTCCTCAAATCAAATCAAATTGTATTAGTCACATGCGCCGAATACAACAGGTGTAGACCTTACAGAGAAATGCTTACTTACGAGCCCCTAACCAACAGTGCAGTTAAAAAAAAATACAGATAAAAGTAATAAGTAATTTATAAGCAGCAGTAAAAAATTATATATACAGGGGGGTGCCGGTACAGAGTCAATGTGCGGGGGCACCGGTTAGTTGAGGTAGTATGTACATGTAGGTAGAGTTATTAAAGTGACTATGCATAGATGACAACAGAGAGTGGCAGTGGTGTGGGGAGGGGGGGGGGGGGGCAATGCAAATAGTCTGGGTAGCCATTTGACTAGATGTTCAGGAGTCTTATGGCTTAGGGGTAGAAACTGTTTAGAAGCCTTTTGGACCTAGACTTGGCGCTCCGGTACCGCTTGCCGTGCGGTAGAAGAGAGAACAGTCTATGACTAGGGTGGCTGGAGTCTTTGACAATTCTTAGGGCCTTCCTCTGACACCGCCTGGCATAGAGGTCCTGGATGGCAGGAAGCTTGGCCCCAGTGATGTACTGGGCCGTTCACACTACCCTCTGTAGTGCCCTCTGTAGTGCCTATACATATCACCCTGGTATATTACATCATTTATGCGGCAGCATACAATACATTTTTTGACTCACCTTGTGCTGTGCTCTCTTGAACAGGAAGGTGGCGCGGCGGTCCTTCGTGGGTAAATGTTTCATCAAAGTCTGGCATTCTCTGGATTTATGGTGCTTTCAAAACTACTGGGAACTCTGAAAAAAACAAGGTTGAATCATGATGACGTCATTGTTCTTCATGTTGTAGCTCTAGAAAGAGGCCGGATTTACAATTACGAGTTGGATGACCGTTCAAAACGTATTTTCTCAGTCGAACCTCGTTTATTCCTTACTTCCCAGTTGTCTTAAACTCACTGAAGTCAAGTTTTCGCAGTTCCGAGATAACGTTTGTTTTGAGCGTGGAACAAATCATGCTTCTTATCAGCATGACCAATGTTAAATATTACTTGGACTTTTATACTTGGAAAAGAGCACCTTTAAAATCCCAGATTTGGGACCACACAGCCACTGTCACTGATTTCATCCAAACCACTCATTGTTGAATTTGCGATTTGTCGTGTAATGTTCTATGGCCGATGAGCACCGATACGTTTTATCTATAATTTCTCTTCATTATTTCTCTTCAAATGACAAGGATTAAAAAGGATTTGGCAGTAGATTGTCGACTTGATTCATAATGATGACTGCTAGCTAAGATTTTGAAAGTATGATGTTGACATGATCAGTCCAATCAAAGCTACTGTACAGGTAACGTGATTTGACGTAATTTTATCTGTGGCCAATGACCATGAGCCTTCTTGGATGGGCACTTCTAATGTAACTCTATGGCAGCACCCAAAGGGCTAACATTTTCGAAGTCTACCCTTCGACTTGGCGGTGACGTAGCGTCCCTATGAGTGACAGAACACTGAGCCAATCACAGCGCAACGCTCCGTATTTTCTGCCTTACTCAAGAAAACAAAAAGGAGACCAAGTTTGTTTTGAAGGAATGTGCAATTGGCATGCTGACTGCAGGAATGTCCACCAGAGCTGTTGCTAGAGAAGATAATTGAATGTTAATTTCTCTACCATAAGCCACCTCCAATGTCATTTTAGAACATTTGGCAGTACGTCCAACCGGCCTCAACGTGTAACCACGTCAGCCCAGGACGTTCACATCCGGCTTCTTCACCTGATCCCAGCCACCCGGACAGCTGATGAACTGAGGAGTATTTCTGTCTGTAATAAAGCCCTTTTGTGGGGAGAAGCTCATTCTAATTTGCTAGGCCTGGCTTCCCAGCCAGTGTGAGCCTAGGAGGGCATAGGCCAACCAATGGCTGCGCCCCTGCCCAGTCTTGTGAAATCCATAGATTAGGTTCTAATTAATTTGTTTTTAATTGACTGATTTTCTTATATGAACTGTGACTCAGTAAAATGGTTGAAATGGTTGAAATGGTTGCATGTTGCGTTTATATTTTTGTTCCGTATAATATGGTCTTGGCTTCCCCAGTGATTTTTACCGCTACTGCCTGTTGCTTTCATGCTCAAATCAAGAGCTTGTTTGACTAATATCATACGGCCGTGCCATGAGAGAACACATAGGATGAGGAAGCTCATGATAATAAGCAGGACAGCGGGTAATGAAAAGGCTAGACTTTGACAATTTAATTGGAGAAGTCCATATTTTCAATCCATCCATAATTTTTTTATTTATTTAACCAGGCAAGTCAGTTAAGAACAAATTCTTATTTACAATGACGGCCTACCCCGGCAACACTGGGCCAATTGTGCACCGCCCTATGGGACTCCCAATCACAGCCAGATGTGATGCAGCCTGGATTCAAACCAGGGACTTTAGTGACGCCTCTTGCACTGAGATGCAGTGCCTTAGACCGCTGGCCACACAGGAGCCCCTGAAATATGAAATAAATCCTCACATTTACATGGAAACTCTTTCTAAAGGGGTCCTCACATTGAATTCAAAATTGGGATACATTTTCAGAAAAATTATTTATTTGGTTTGGGAGAACCCAACGTGTAAGCCTATATCTAACAACTTTAAGTGCTCCAAAAGGTGTATTGCATTTTATCTGAAAAGAACATAATGCAATTGTCACAGAGCCAGCCAATAAGATTTTCAAATCACCAGTGACACTCTCCCTTGAAACTTTCTGTTCTATTTAATCAAAATAACTTGTCCATAGCTCTATTCTTAAACCAGGCACACACTGCAATGCTATAGACAACAGGACATCTTGGTTGCAATGCAGCTCAATGAATCAATTCTGTGAAGAGGGAGACAACCACACTTAATACAATTTCTGTACCGAAGATGTTGCAATAAAAAACAGGGTGATCTGTTATGTTCATACTGTATGTTGTTTTGTGCCGAGTTTGCCTCTCAACCTGGTGTGTTTATCCAAGCCCTTGTAGCAGCACTTGAGCCTGAAGACATTGGAGTAAACCTCCACATTATTTGTATTATTTTTCTATATCACCATGGCAGGCATCAAGGCATACATCCTCTTTGGGAAGTTCTGAACTATGAATAACTATGAATCCTGTCCACCACATTGATTTTCAAATATCCTAAAATGCCTGCTGTGTTATCGGACTCTGAAAAGGCTCATGGGGTTTTAGATCAATGTGCGGTCATAATATATTTTGCCTGTCATTTCAGGGTAGATTCGAAAATGATCAGCTCAATTCAGAATTGAATTATGTCTCGCCTGCTTTGATCCATGCCTGGGCCTGCAGTACGCAAATTTGTTTGTCAGATGAATCATTGGGTCGAAACTACAGAACAGTATAAAACAAAAGAACACACATGGTTAATGTTCTGAAAAGAATACAATAATTATATGTGTGCATGTATATGTGTGTGTGTGTGTGTATATATATATATATATATCAGCGCATCTGGCAGCATAATCTGTGATACAATGTTGACTTTGACAGAGTAAAGCAGCACCGGCTTTATAAGAGCTGCTGAATCCATTGAATGTCTGTAGACAGTAAGAAAATTCGGACACAATTCTATGCTGCGTGTTTGTTGGCCACTAAAGGTTATATTGTAGAATAGCACCGGAGAAGGGTGATGTTCTATGTGTCCCCAACCGATTGTGTTTTTTTGTTTGTTTATTTGCGTTATTTGGAACTTGTTAGTTAACTTATTTTGTACATAACGTTGCCGCTACCGTCTCTTATGACTGAAAATAACTTCTGGATAATTACTCACCACAGACTTTCAGAATTCTTTTTTTTCTTTAAAGGTCTTACTCACGTCGGCTACGGAGAGCGTGATCACACAGTCGTCTGGAACAGCTGATGCTCTCATGCATGCCTCAGTGTTGCTTGCCTTGAAGTGATTTAGCTCGTCTGGTAGGCTCGTGTCACTGGGCAGCTCTTGGCTGTGCTTCCCTTTGTAGTCTGTAATAGTTTGCAAGCCCTGCCACATAAGACGAGCCCTGTATTGACCCTTTGCCTGTTTGATGGTTCGTCGCAGGGCATAGCAGGATTTCTTGTAAGCTTCCGGGTTAGAGTCCCGCACCTTGAAAGCGGCAGCTCTACCCTTTAGCTCAGTGTGAATGTTGCCTGTAATCCATGGCTTCTGGTTGGGGTATGTACGTACAGTCACTGTGGGGACGACGTCCTCGATGCACTTATTGATAAAGCCAGTGACTGATGTCGTGTACTACTCAATGCCGTCGGAGGAATCCCGTCTGTGATAGCAAAACAGTCCTGTAGTTTAGCATCTGCTTCATCTGACCATTTTTTTATAGACCGAGTCACTGGTGCTTCCTGCTTTAATTTTTGCTTGTAAGCAGGAATCAGGAGGATAGAGTTGTGGTCGGATTTACTAAATGGAGGGCGAAGGAGAGCTTTGTACGTGTCTCTGTGTGTGGAGTACCGGTGATCTAGATATTTTTTTCCTCTAGTTGCACATTTAACATGTTGATGGAGATTTGGTAGAACTGATTTAAGTTTCCCTGCATTAAAGTCTCCAGCCACTAGGAGCGCCGCCTCTGAGTGAGTGGTTTCCTGTTTGCTTATTTCCTTATACAGCTGACTGAGTGGGGTCTTAGTGCCAGCATCTGTCTGTGGTGGTAAATAAACAGCCATGAAAAGTATAGCTGAAAACTCTCTAGGCAAGTAGTATGGCCTGCAATTTATCACCAAATACTTCAGGCAAGCAAAATCTAGAGACTTCCTTAGATTTCGTGCACCACCTGTTGTTTACAAATATGCAAATATGGTCCTGACCAGGCACCCGGCTCTTTGTCCTCTGTACCTGCGTCGCTTCCTCTTGTAAATAGCGTGGATGTCAGACCTGTGGGGTGTTTGGAGAATGTCTTCTGCTTCCTCCTTGTTGAATAAAAAATCTTTGTCTAATCCGAGGTGAGTGATCGCTGTCCTGATATCCAGAAGCTATTTTTTGCCATAAGATACGGTTGCAGAAACATTATGTACAAAATTAGTTACAAATAGCGTGAAAAAAAACACATAATAGCATAATTGGTTGGGCGCCCGTAAAACTGCTGCCATTCCGTCCGGCGCCATTTTTTCAACGTTCTTATCCCTTGCTTGCTAGCTAGCCAACTACAGCTAACTTACAGTCACGTCAAACAGTGCAGTCAGAAGACCAACAGAAGCGCATTTGCATTTGTTTAAGCTGTTTTCTAGTGAAATGTATTTTGACATAGCAATGAGCTAATCAGGTGCGGTTTCGCCATGCATAGAAAATGTGCTACAGTGAGGGTATTTGATCCCCTGCTGATTTTGTATGTTTGCCCACTGACAAAGAAATTATCAGTCTATAATTTTAATGGTAGGTTTATTTGAACAGTGAGAGACAGAATAACAACAAAAAAATCCAGAAAAACGCATGTGAAAAATGTTATAAATTGATTTGCATTTTAATGAAGGAAATAAGTATTTGACCCCCTCTCAATCAGAAGGATTTCTGGCTCCCAGGTGTCTTTTATACAGGTAACGTGCTGAGATTAGGAGCACACTCTTAAAGGGAGTGCTCCTAATCTCAGCTTGTTACCTGTATAAAAGACACCTGTCCACAGAAGCAATAAATCAATCAGATTCCAAACTCTCCACCATGTCCNCGTGTTTGGAGGAGGAGGAATGCTGCCTATGACCCCAAGAACACCATCCCCACCGTCAAACATGGACGTGGAAACATTATGCTTTGGGGGTGTTTTTCTGCTAAGGTGACAGGACAACTTCACCGCATCAAAGGGACGATGGACGGGGCCATGTACCATCAAATCTTGGGTGAGAACCTCCTTCCCTCAGCCAGGGCATTGAAAATGGGTCGTGGATGGGTATTCCAGCATGACAATGACCCAAAACACACGGCCAAGGCAACAAAGGAGTGGCTCAAGAAGAAGCACATTAAGGTCCTGGAGTGGCCTAGCCAGTCTCCAGACCTTAATCTAATAGAAAATCTGTGGAGGGTGCTGAAGGTTCGAGTTGCCAAACGTCAGCCTCAAAACCTTAATGACTTGGAGAAGATCTGCAAAGAGGAGTGGGACAAAATCCCTCCTGAGATGTATGCAAACCTGGTGGCCAACTACAAGAAACGTCTGACCTCTGTGATTGCCAACAAGGGTTTTGCCACCAAGTACTAAGTCATGTTTTGCAGAGGGGTCAAATACGTTTTTCCCTCATTAAAATGCAAATCAATTTGTAACATTTTTCACATGCTTTTTTCTGGATTTGTTTTGTTGATATTCTATCTCTCACCGTTCAAATAAACCTACCATTAAAATTATAGACTGATCATTTCTTTGTCAGGGGGCAAACGTACAAAATCAGCAGGGGATCAAATACTTTTTTCCCTCACTGTATCTCGTCCGGACGCTGTTGTTCAGAGGAGCTAGGTAACAACACAGCTAAAACAATCACTTCAGACTGAAGCTGGAAAGACTGCAAACTAGCTGCGCTTTAAGAACATTAAACTAATCAAGGTCTCCATTGTGCGCACAGCATTGTAAGCCGTTATGGGTTATTTCTGATGTGTATTCATAACAAGGTGTGCTTGCAGCAAATACCTGTCTACTTGTACTGTCAAAGCTATTAATTCCTTAGTCAACATAGACATTTTTTTATAAAAACATGAGCTGAATGCAGGAACACTTATTTCACATCACAGAGAAAATATTGATATACAATGATGTGTAGCATGAGAGCAGAAAACACCCACGGCTGTGATGCTGAAAATTTTGACAGAAAGCATACCACTGTCAATGGTAATATCTTATTAGATAATGATGCATGGTAACTACTCTCTGCTGAAAATAGAAACAAATAAAGAGGGGAAAATTTTCAGATGTTGTGAGAGTCTGCCACAAAGTTCAGGGACAGACATTATGGATGGGGTTTGGAGAGGGCAATTCTCAATTCACCTTGGCACAACTTTGATTGTATGAAATGATATACTGTCCCTCCCTGAGCTTGGTCTTAAACTATGGCTGGGAAGAGTGAGCTCAGAGGAAGCAGAGGCTTGTAAATCGTCTTCAACTCAGAATGCCCCCAAAAATAGGCATCCAAGTATGATGCTGCTGATACACGACATGCTCCCAATTAGTCCATATCTACATTGCATCTCTCTCAGGGGCAAAGATCATGATAAGTACATGAGAACATACAACACTAACACTAGTGATAATAGTTTATATGGTTCTAATCAATCAAATGTATTTATAAAGCCCTTCTTACATCAGCTGATGTCACAAAGTGCTGTACAGAAACCCAGCCTAAAACCCCAAACAGCAAGCAATGCAGGTGTAGAAGCACGGTGGCTAGGAAAAACTCCCTAGAAAGGCCAGAACCTACGAAGAAACCTAGAGAGGAACCAGGTTATGAGGGGTGGCCAGTCCTCTTCTGGCTGTGCCTGGTGGAGATTATAACAGAACATGGCCAAGATGTTCAAATGTTCATAGATGACCAGCATGATCAAATAATAATAGTCACAGTGGTTGTAGAGGGTGCAACAGGTCAGCACCTCAGGAGTAAATGTCAGTTGTCTTTTCATAGCCGATCATTCAGAGTATCTCTACTGCTCCTGCTGTCTCTAGAGAGTAGAAAACAGCAGGTCTGGGACAGGTAGCACGTCCGGTGAACAGGTCAGGGTTCCATAGTGCAGGCAGAACAGTTGAAACTGGAGCAGCAGCACGACCAAGTGGACTGGGGACAGCAAGGAGTCATCAGGCCAGGTAGTCCTGCGGCATGGTCCTATTGCTCAGGTCCTCCGAGAGAGAGAGAAAGGAAGAAGCTAGAGTGGATCAAATTAAAGAAGTACAAATGTAATGTACGTCTGCTCAATATGCACTTGCAGCAAATGTGAATGACACTTTCATGAGAGCTATAATCAGACCCAAAATGTCTAAGGTTGAAAAAGATTTGCTATATATCTCAAACTGACTATTGAGTATGGAAAAACTATTGTTAATAAAGTCCACTCTATCTTCAGTGCCACAGTAATCTTTCCCCAACACTTTAAAAGCCAATAATGAATGGGTACAAATTCATTATCAGAGCTCTTTTAGAACTTCTATTAAACGTTGGACTGTCAATACTCAAAAGCAGCAAATTAGTATGTGTAATAAAAAAAAATCCTTTCACCACTCAAAACATGTCCATTTGTTAAATAGTCTGTAAAACTTTACAATGCAGAACCAATCAAAATGTAGCTCTTGTCTACAAGTTACACAGCTCAACATGTGTTCTTTCAAATACACATTTCTGACGTATAATGTGTGGCATGGCCCCAGTTGATTTTATGCATGGATCATTTCAGATTGTACAGTTGCCTGAGGGAAAATTTCTGAAGACAAAATGGAAAAGAAAAACCTTGATAATAAGTACAATCAAGAATGCTCAGGGAACATTGAGAAAGGAAGATCAACTATGTTGGTTTTAGTACTATGTCCAGTTTGATATGTCTCGAAGATGCTCTGGACCAGGAGTGGCCAACCCTCCTCCTGGAGAGCTACTGATTCATCTGTGGGTTGAATCAGATTGTGTTAGCTTCAAAGAGGGAGAATACATTTTTGTTCATAAACTTCCCATTCCCCACTCACAAAATAGACTACTGCCAACACCCCAAGCCAATAGCATACAGTAGGCTCAAGATGGCACCATCTCCATTAACCCTTTAGATCCTTGTTTCTTTCGTCAGTCTGTGGAATCTATGTAATGCTGACACCGTTAGCTTCAACCCGTCATCTCCTAGTTTTTGTGTTATTCCGAAAGCAGAGCTCTGGCATGGGCATTAGGGCCAGATGGCCTACACTGCCCCTATTGGTTTGCATACTCACTGGAACATGCTGTCATGTATTCAAAACATTCCTCTGCATGTTTGGCAATGACACAGGATTATTATTGTATAATGTGTCTTAATTATGCAGTACAGCGTCAAAGCATCGGGACGGATCTTTCCTCCGTAGTTTGGGTTTGCTCAGTATCCATTGTTAAAGTTTAACTTCCTGGTTTCAGGGGACATATATAATTAAGTTACTCACTTGGCTGAGGAAATGCTGTTGTTTTATGCAGTTCGGTCGAATCGGCATTATGGAGCACAGAAGATGCCTTTTCTTTTTTGGTTAAATCCCCAAGTCTTAAGACCTTTTTATACTCTAAGACTCAGGTAACCTTGCAAAACTTATTTTCCTAAAATGTAAGTTAAGATTGTTAAGATTGTAATTCTTTGTATGCTTGGTAACTTTGTGCAAAAATACACAGGCAGGTAATCTATACTGAAAAAAATATAAATGCACCAATTTCAAAGAGTTACAGTTCATATCAGGAAATCCGACAATTGAAAAATGAATTGGGCCCTAATCTATCGATTTCACAAACTGGGAATACAGATATGCATGTGTTTTAAAGGTCATAGATACCTTTAAAAAAAAGGTAGGGGCGTGGATCAGAAAACCAGTCACTATCTGGTGTGACACATCTCCTTCACAGAGTTGATCAGCCTGTTAATTGTGGAATGTTGTCCCACTCCTGAAAAGTTGCTGGATATTGTCAAGAATTGTAACAAGCTGTCGTACACATCGATCCAGAGCATCCCAAACATTCTCAATGGGTGACATGTCTGGCCATGGAAGAACTGGGACATTTTCAGCTTCCAGGAATTGTGTACAGATCCTTGCGACATGGGGCCATGCACGATCATGCTGAAACATGAGGTGATGGCGGCGGATGAATGGCACGACAATGGGCCTCAGGATCTCGTCACTGTATCGCTGTGCCTTTAAATTGCCATTTATAAAATGCAATTGTGTTCGTTGTCCATAACTTATGCCTGCTCATACCATAACCCCACCGCCACCATGGGGCACTCTGTTCACAACGTTGACAACAGCAAACCGCTTGCCCACACAACACCATACATGTGGTCTGCGGTTGTGAGACCGGTTGGACGTACTTCCAAGCGCACTAAAATGACGTTGGAGGCAGCTTATGTTAGAGAAATTAACTTGACATTTTCTGATAACAGCTCTGGTGGACATTTCAGCAGTCAGCATGCGAATTGCATGCTCCGTCAAAACTTGAGACATCTGTGGCATTGTGTGACAAAACTGCACATTTTAGAGTGACCTTTTATTGTCCCCAGCACAAGGTGCACCTGTGTAATGATCATGCTGTTTTATCAGCTTCTTGATATGCCACACCTGTCAGGTGAATGTATTATCTTGGCACAGGAGAAATGCTCACTAACAGGGATTTAAACAAGTTTGTGCATAAAATTTGAGAGAAATAAGCTTTTTGTGCGTATGGAAAATGTCTGAGATCTTTTATTTCAGCTCATGAAACATTTGACCAACACTTTACATGTTGCGTTTTCAGTGTATTTATGTTTTTAAGTTCATGTGCAGGGCTTCTAAAGGAAATGAAGGACAAACAATAAAACATTCAGAGTGTGCATCAGCTCCATCAGGTCTACAAGCATGGATGAGGTTAAAAAAAGGGATTAGAAGTACTAGTAAACATTCTGCAAACACATGAGCAAGGATACCCAGCTAAATGATGCATTGTCAGAAGCAATCTTGTCAAATTCTTAATTCAATCTTTACAGCTGAATGGGCTTGTGATAGAAAAAGCTATATCTTTATCACAAAGGGCAACAAGCATTGTTTCAAAGGGGGATTTATAATTTGTTTGAATACAGAAAAAAAGGCTACTAGTGTGACAACCAGACCGTGCATTTAAAAGTAAATCAACAACCACCCTTAATTTTCTCACCGCAGGGGTCTCTTTACAAGTGCATCATTTTAAAGAGTTTAATCTCAATAAGACCAAGTGTTCCAGAAAACAAAGCCTGTATCGATGGGCTGTGCGACCTCACTGCCATTTGTTAATGGATTTGAATGTCATCTTATTAATATGTGTATTGAAAGCCTAGTAAATAATGATACTCGATGCACATTAATCTGTTCCATTTAGAGTGTGCTTGGAGTCCATTCCCTCATTGTGTGACCTCTCAAGAGGGTGTTATTTCAGTGGTCACATTCATTTAATAAACATCTTGCTCAGTCTTTCTGTGACAAAGCAATAACTAATATAATAATTTGATCAAAGGGCTATTTACAGTTTTGTAGGTGTAACCAGCTAATCTGTCCAGTCATAACAAAGCTGTTCACTTAAGCCTTATGAGTTTCACATTCAGCACATAGACGACAGTAAAGAATCTATTCAGTTTGCTCTAAGTAGTTACACATTAAATACATAGCCTGCATTGGCAGAAGCTTATGATATGTACAGCACCAGTCAAAAGTTTGGACACACCTACTCATTCAAGGGTTTTTCTATATTTTTACAATTTTCTACATTGTAGAATAGTAGTGAAGATATGAAATAACACATATGGAATCATGTAGTAACCAAAAAAGTGTTAAGCAAATCAAAATATATTTTATATTTGAGATTCTTCAAAGTAGCCACCCTTTGCCTTGATGACAGCTTTGCACACACTTGGCATTCTCTCAACCAGCTTCATTAGGTAGTGCATTTCAATTAACAGGTGTGCCTTGTTAAAAGTTAATTTGTGGAATTTATTTCCTTCTTAATGCATTTGAGCAAATCAGTTGTGTTGTAACAAGGTAGAGAATAAGTTAATTAGAGTTAACTGCACCTCAGATTGCAGCCCAAATACATTTTTCACAGAGTTCAAGTAACAGACATATCTCAACATCAACAGTTCAGAGAAGACTGTGTGAATCAGGCCTTCATGGTCGAATTGCTGCAAGGACACCAATAATAATATTGACTTGCTTGGGCCAAGGAACAAGAGCAATGGACATTAGACCGGTGGAAATCTGTCCTTTGGTCTGATGAGTCCACATTTGAGGTTTTTGGTTCCAACCGCCTTGTCTTTGTGAGACGCAGAGTAGGTGAATGTATGATCCCCGCATGTGTGTTTCCCACTGTGAAGCATGGAGGAGGAAGTGTGATGGTGACACTGTCAGTTATTCATTCAGAATTCAAGGCACACTTAACCAGCATGGCTACCACAGCATTCTGCAGCAAATGGGACTGTCATTTGTGCTTAGTGAGACTATCATTTGTTTTTCAACAGGACAATGACCCAACACACCTCCAGGCTGTGTAAGGCCTATTTGACCAAGAAGGAGAGTGATGGAGTGCTGCATCAGATGACCTGGCCTCCACAATCACCTGACATCAACTCAATTGAATTGGTTTTAGATGAGTTGGACCACAGAGTGAAGAAAAAACACCCAACAAGTGCTCAGCTTATGTGGGAACTCCTTCAAGACTGTTGGAAAAGCATTCCTCATGAAGCTGGTTGAGAGAATGCCAAGAGTGTGCAAAGCTGTCATCAAGGCAAAGGGTGGCTACTTTTAAGATTCTCAAATATAAAATATATTTTAATTTGTTTAACACTTACTACATGAGTCCATAAGTGTTATTTCATAGTTTTGATGTCTTCACTATTATTCTATAATGTAGAAAATAGTCAAAATAAAGAAAAACCCTTGAATGAGTAGGCATGTCCAAACATTTGACTGGTACTGTATGTGTTTATGCAGTGCAGGGGAAATGATTGTGCTATGGACAGTAATCAATAGATAACATAATGAATGGTATCTATCCACTGTGTCAGGAGATCAAGATAGGGGGATTTTATTTAAATGTTAATGAGCTGACTGATCACATTACTAGAGCTGTGTCATTCAGATTTCATCATCCATGCATGTATTTGTAATCATGGTGCAATCACTCCCTCATTTCATTTTGCGATTAACTCTGGCATATCAAGGCTCTCAGAGTCTTAAATGCGACTCTTTTAGTGCTGACACTTGGCATTTCAGACTCTCTTACATTATGGGGAGAGAAATGGGACCCCAGTTTCATTCCATTGATTTGTAATCTATAAATACAGGGCAGATTGATGTGGATTGATAAATGCCCTCCCTCCCCCTGTGGCAATAGGCAGATATCATCACTGATGTTGGTAATTGCTTTGGATGTGACAAACAGTTCATAAAGTATAGATGATTGTCCCCGTTTCCTGGAGAAATCCCATTAACATGCTCATTTTGAGTTTTCTGGGTGGTCCTACACGACAGATAATTCCTGTATTTGATGGGCATCCAGGATCTCAGGCATATGGTGTACTCAAGGCTCAGCTGTTGACTGAAAGGTTTATTCAAAATAGTGGCACCTTATTTATAGGACCTCTGTGCTGATGTTGACAAGCTTCCATTCTGGGTTGAGATGGAATGTGTGCATGTGTCACTGGGGAGACCAATGTTCTAAATCCTGCAGAAATCACTCAGTTTAATGAAAATATGAATATATGTGTGAGAGAGCTTGATTGCATTGTTTTGATGAACATTCTGTGCTTGGCAGCCCATCGCATATGTGCTCTTTATATTGTAGGCCTATACTGTACCTGAGCAACCCTTCACACAGCCAAAAGGAATCTTGGGCCTCATTTGTCTTTTACTCCATTTATTATTAATATATCCCTATTTAAGTAACTATATGGATTACTATAGAAGTGTCCCATCTCTCATATGATGGTAATATTCAGCCTATATACCACGTTCACTTTTTCCCCCTTTTATTACATAAAACAATAACATGCAAATGTGTGTCTCTGAATATTAGAGCATGATAATGATATGGCAAAAAATACATAAGTACTGTTTATAGGCTTATACTTCTACAGTTGAAGTTTACATACACCTTAGCCAAATACATTTAAACTCAGTTTTTCACAATTAGACATTTAATTCTAGTAAAAATTCCCTGTCTTAGGTCAGTTAGGATCACCACTTTATTTTAAGAACGTGAAATGGCAGAACAATAGTAGAGAGAATTATTTATTTCAGCTTTTATTTCTTTCATCACATTCCCAGTGGGTCAGAAGTTTACATACACTCAATTAGTATTTGGTAGCATTGCCTTTAAATTGTTTAACTTGCGTCAAATGTTTCGGGTAGCCTTCCACAAGCTTCCCACTATAAGTTGGGTGAATTTTGGCCCATTCCTCCTGACAGAGCTGGTGTAACTGAGTCAGGTGTGTAGGCCTCCTTGCACACGCTTTTTCAGTTCTGCCCACACATTTTCTATAGGATTGAGGTCAGGGCTTTGTGATGGCCACTCAAATACCTTGACTTTGTTGCCCTCAAGCCATTTTGCCACAACTTTGGAAGTATGCTTGGGGTCATTGTCCATTTGAAAGACCCATTTGCGACCAAGCTTTAACTTCCTGACTGATGTCTTGAGATGTTGCTTCAATATATCCACATACTTTTCCTTCCACATGAAGACATCTATCTTGTGAAATGCACCAGGTTCTCCTGCAGCAAAGCACCCCCACAACACGATGCTGCCACCCCGAGACTGCAACGTTCTTTGCTTCACGGAAACATGGCTCACTCAGGACACGTTATCTGAGTCGGTACAGCCACCTGGTTTCTCCACACATCGCGCCGACAGTAACAAACATCTATCTGGTAAGAAGAAGGGTGGGGGTGTGTGTCTTATGATTAACGAGACGTGGTGTGATCATAACAACATACAGGAACTCAAGTCCTTTTGTTCACCTGACATAGAATTCCTTACAATCAAATGGCGACCGCATTATCTACCAAGAGAATTCTCCTCGATTATAATCACAGCCGTGTACATCCCCCCTCAAGCTGACACATCGACGGCACTGAAAGAAATTCATTTCACTCCAGGTAAATTGGAAACCACATATCCTGAGGCTGCATTTATTGTGGCTGGGGATTTTAATAAGGCTAATTTGAAAACAAGGCTCCCGAAATTTTACCAGCATATCGAATGTGCCACCCGGGCTGGTAAAATCCTGGATCATTGTTATTCCAACTTCCGTGATGCAAACAAGGCAGTTCTCCGCCCTCCTTTCGGCAAGTCTGACCATGACTCCATTTTGTTGCTCCCAGCCAACAAACAGAAACTAAAACAGGAAACGCCCATTCTCAGGTCTGTTCAACGCTGGTCCGACCAATCCGATTCCACGCTGCAAGATTGCTTCGAGCACATGGACTGGGATATGTTCCGGATAGCATCTGACAACAACATTGATGTATACGCTGATTCGGTGAGCGGGTTTATTAACAAGTGCATTGGTGATGTTGTACCCATAGCAAATATTAAAACCTTCCCCAACCAGAAACCGTGGATTGATGGCAGCATTCGCGCAAAACTGAAAGCGCGAACCACTGCTTTTAACCGGGGTAAGGCTACCGGAAACATGACTGAATACAAACAGTGTAGCTATTCCCTCCGCAAGGCAATCAAACAAGCTAAGCGTCAATATAGAGACAAAGTAGAGTCACAATTCAATGGCTCAGACACAAGAGGAATGTGGCAGGGTCTACAGTCAATCAAGGACTACAAAAAGAAAACCAGCCCCCGTTGCGGACCATGACATCCTGCTCCCAGACAAACTAAACAACTTCTTTCCTCGCTTTGAGGACAATACAGTGCCACCGACTTGGCCTGCTACCAAAACCTGCGGGCTCTCCTTCACCGCAGCCAATGTGAGAAAAACATTTAAATGTGTTAACAGTCTGATGGCCTTGAGATAGAAGCTGTATTTCAGCTTCTCGGTAGGGACCCTCTCGGCTTGGCTCGTTCCACGTCCTCCGGAACACTCGGATGTAGACCCGATCTCCTGGGATCACTGGACCGGGAACCTCTGGTCCTGGTTCAGGTTGTCGCTCTTTTTCCTGGAGATAAATAACTTAATGTATAGCAGTTAGTTGTCTTACATATGCTTTTAACTCCATTTCTATTCGCTCTAATGAGGGACCTTTATAGGGCCCTCTTAGAACTGGCCCTGGCATGGGTCGACCCGTAAGCATTTCATGCGGGGATGAAGTCGGAAGTTTACATACACGTTTTTCAACCACTCCACAAATTTATTGATAACAAACTATAGTTTTGACAAGTCGGATAGAACATCTACTTTGTGCATGACACAAGTAATTATTTCACTTAAAATTCACTGTATCAGAATTCCAGTGGGTCAGAAGTTTACATACACTAAGTTGACTGTGCCTTAAAACAGCCGGGAAAATTCCAGAAAATGATGTCATGGCTTTAGAATCTTCTGATAGGCTAATTGACATAATTTGAGTCAATTGGAGGTGTACCTGTGGATGTATTTCAAGGCCTACCTTCAAACTCAGTGCCTCTTTACTTGACATCATGGGAAAATCTAAATAAATCAGCCAAGACCTCAGAAAAAAATTGTAGACCTCCACAAGTCTGGTTCACCCTTGGGAGCAATTTCCAATTGCCTGAAGGTACCACGTTCATCTGTACAAACAATAGTACGCAAGTATAAACACCACGCAGCCGTCATACTGCTCAGGAAAGAGACGCATTCTGTTTCCTAGAGATGAACATACTTTGGTGCGAAATGTGCAAATCAATCCCAGAACAACAACAAAGGACCTTGTGAAGATTCTGGAGGAAACGGGTACAAAAGTATCTATATCCACAGTAAAACGTGTCCTATATCAACATAACCTGAAAGGCCGCCCAGCAAGGAAGAAGCCACTGATCCAAACCGCCATAAAAAAGCCAGTCTACGGTTTGCAACTGCACATGGGGACAAAGATAGTACTTTTTGGAGAAATGTCCTCTGGTCTGATGAAACAAAAATAGAACTGTTTGGCCATAATGACCATCGTTATGTTTGGAGGAAAAAGGGTGAGGCTTGCAAGCCGAAGAACACCGTCCCAACCGTGAAGCAAATCAAATCAAATTTTATTTGTCACATACACATGGTTAGCAGATGTTAATGCGAGTGTTGCGAAATGCTTGTGCTTCTACTTCCGACCATGCAGTAGTATCTAACAAGTAATCTAACAAATTCACAACAACTACCTTATACACACAAGAGTAAAGGAATGAATACGAGTATGTACATATAAATATATGGATGTGCGATGGCTGACCGGCATAGGCAAGATGCAGTAGATGGTATGGAGTACAGTATATACACATATATATATATATATATATATATATATATATATATATATATATATATATATATATGAGATGAGTAATGTAGGATATGTAAACATTATATAAATGGCATTGTTTAAAGTGGCTAGTGATACATTATTTCATCCAATTATAATTATTAAAGTGGCTAGAGATTTGGGTCGATGGCCGAACGGCATAGGCAAGATACAGTAGATGGTTTAGAGTACAGTGTATACATTTGATATGAGTATGTCGGATACGTAAACATTATATACAAAATTGTTTAAAGTGGCTAGTGATACATTTGTTACATCCAATTCCTATGTTTAAAGTGGCTAGAGATTTAAGTCAGTATGTTGGCAGCAGCCACTCAATGTTAGTGATGGCTGTTTAACAGTCTGATGGCCTTGAGGTAGAAGCTGTTTTTCAGTCTCTCGGTCCCAGCTTTGATGCACCTGTACTGACCTCGCCTTCTGGATGATAGCGGGGTGAACAGGCAGTGGCTCGGGTGGTTGTTGTCCTTGATGATCTTTTTGGCCTTCCTGTGACATCGGGTGGTGTAGGTGTCCTGGAGGGCAGGTAGTTTACCCCCGGTGATGCGCTGTGCAGTCCTCACTACCCTCTGGAGAGCCTTACGGTTGTGGGCGGAGCAGTTGCCNTAGATGGTTTAGAGTACAGTGTATACATTTGATATGAGTATGTCGGATACGTAAACATTATATACAAAATTGTTTAAAGTGGCTAGTGATACATTTGTTACATCCAATTCCTATGTTTAAAGTGGCTAGAGATTTAAGTCAGTATGTTGGCAGCAGCCACTCAATGTTAGTGATGGCTGTTTAACAGTCTGATGGCCTTGAGGTAGAAGCTGTTTTTCAGTCTCTCGGTCCCAGCTTTGATGCACCTGTACTGACCTCGCCTTCTGGATGATAGCGGGGTGAACAGGCAGTGGCTCGGGTGGTTGTTGTCCTTGATGATCTTTTTGGCCTTTCTGTGACATCGGGTGGTGTAGGTGTCCTGGAGGGCAGGTAGTTTACCCCCGGTGATGCGCTGTGCAGTCCTCACTACCCTCTGGAGAGCCTTACGGTTGTGGGCGGAGCAGTTGCCGTACCAGGCGGTGATACAGCCCGACAGGATGCTCTCGATTGTGCATCTGTAAAAGTTTGTGAGTGATTTTGGTGACAAGCCGAATTTCTTCAGCCTCCTGAGGTTGAAGAGGCGCTGTTGCGCCTTCTTCACCACGCTGTCTGTGTGGGTGGACCAATTCAGTTTGTCCATGATGTGTACGCCGAGGAACTTAAAACTTTCCACCTTCTCCACTACTGTCCCCTCGATGTGGATAGGGGGGTGCTCCCTCTCCTGTTTCCTGAAGTCCACAATCATCTCCTTTGTTTTGTTGACATTGAGTGAGAGGTTATTTTCCTGACACCACACTCCGAGGGCCCTCACCTCCTCCCTGTAGGCTGTCTCATCGTTGTTGGTAATCAAGCCTACCACTGTAGTGTCGTCAGCAAACTTGATGATTGAGTTGGATGTGTGCTTGGCCACGCAGTCATGGGTAAACAGGGAGTACAGGAGAGGGCTGAGAACACACCCTTGTGGGGCCCCAGGGTTGAGGATTAGCGGGGTGGAGATGTTGTTTCCTACCCTCACCACCTGGGGCCGGCCCGTCAGGAAGTCCAGGACCCAGTTGCACAGGGCTGGGTCGAGACCTAGGGTCTTAATGACGAGCTTGGAGGGAACTATGGTGTTAAATGCTGAGCTGTAGTCGATGAACAGCATTCTTACATAAGTATTGCTCTTGTCCAGATGGGTTAGGGCAGTATGCAGTGTGATTGCGATTGCGTCGTCTGTGGACCTATTGGGACGGTAAGCAAATTGGAGTGGGTCCAGGGTGTCTGGCAGGATGGAGGTGATATGATCCTTGACCAATCTCTCAAAGCACTTCATGATGACGGAAGTTAGTGCTACGGGGCGATAGTCATTTAGCTCAGTTACCTTAGCTTTCTTGGGAACAGGACAATGGTGGCCCTCTTGAAGCATGTGGGAACAGCAGACTGGGATAGGGACTGATTGAATATGTCCGTAAACACACCAGCCAGCTGGTCTGCGCATGCTCTGAGGACACGGCCAGGGATGCCATCTGGGCCGGCAGCCTTGCGAGGGTTATATGACGCAACTTTAATAATGTTTACAAATCCTACATTACTCATCTCATATGAATATACTGTATTGTATTTGTTGTGAATTTGTTAGATTACTTGTTCGATTTTTACTGCATAGTCGGAACTAGAAGCACAAGCATTTCGCTACACTCACGTTAACATCTACTAACCATGTGTATGTGACCAATAAAATATTTGACAAGGTGGATTTGACAAGGTGGTCCTAGCGACACCAACAGCCATCCAGGTGGAAGGAATCAGAGGATATTGATACACCAGGCAGGAGCCAGGAAGAAGCAGAGGAAGAAGAGGACAAAAATTCAATTACAGAGAGTCAACAGGCACTTCTTCCTGAACACCCAGAGAATCAGAGGGGGGAGAGTGACATGTGCACTGTTATTGATAGGATATCTACTCTGGCAGATACCCCAAATGCAGGCAATGATGCAGGAGACACAACACTAAATGGATGTGATTTCCCCGCCATCGACTTCTCTGCCCTCTCATGGTCCCCGTAACAGGGATTTGGTAAAATAACTATGGAGGGAAGCAGAAGAAAACGACTTGTGAATGGGCTCAATATACAATGTCTAAATTAAGACAGACAAATTGCTTATCGTGTGCGCCTTCTCCACTGAAAGAATTAGTGGTGGTACCTAATCCTTATGATTATAGGGACTGTGCTGACTTTAATCAAAACTTTTGCTATTGGAAGAGATCAGAAAGGCCTTATTGTCCAGCTGAATGTTTGTCATATTTGGGTAATCGACACTATCACAGATACTACAACCAAAGAGGCTGGGGAAAATTGTGTCAAGAATTGGATGTACGGATGGAAGCACAGAAGTTAGAGACCCCATATAAATACTGAATAGTTTATAAACAACCATATGAATGTTTTAACAGCACAGAAGGACAACATGAGATGGGGAAGTTCAGAGGCACATGGCACTTAACTAATAACACCAATTGGAATGCAGACACACCAAAAAGGGCCACGTATCAAGCAGCCGGAAGTTGGGTGGGAAAAGTAATTACTCACGATAGTTGTCAAAATCAAATTCTAGCACTACCATTAATTGCACCATGTGAATAACATACTGTGGTAGTGGCAGATTACATCTGGATATGTGGAGGGAAAAGATTAAGGGCAACCTTACCAAAAGGATGGACAGGCCTTTGTGCAAGGGTTAGGTTGATTCAACAGATAACTGTCACTGAATAGAATCCTAGTGATACTACGCAACAAACTACAAAACATAGAGTAAGGAGGGAATATAAGTCTGACCCCAAGGTTTATTTAGGCGGCAGGTAGCCTCGTGGTTAGAGCGTTGGACTAGTAACCGAAAGGTTGCAAGATCGAATCCCAGAGCTGACAAGGTAAAAATATGTTGTTCTGCCCCTGAACAAGGCAGTTAACCCAATGTTCCTAGGCTGTCATTGAAAATAATAATTTGTTCTTAACTGACTTGCCTGGTAAAATAAAAGATGCAATAGGACAACCTAGAGGAATCCCCAAGGAATACAAAGCAAGAGATGAGGTTGAATCAATATTTCTCTGGATAGCACCAAACAAAAACCTAGAATGAATTAATTATATTTACTATAACCAACAAAGATTCATTAATTAGACAGTCTCTGCATTGACAGCTTTGGGAGAACAAGTACAGGCCACAAGCAGAATGACATGGCAGAACAGGCAGGCCTTGAATTGGCTCTTAGCAGAAAAAGGTGGAGCTTGTTATGTTTGTGAATGCTGCACCTTCATCTCCAATAACACTGCCCCAGATGGTTCATTTACTAAGGCAATGACCACGCTGAAAGGACTATGACAGGAAGTAAAGGACAATGCTGGACATGATTCCCATGCCTGGGACTGGTAGGACTCAATGCTGGGAAAATGGGGAGCAATGTTTGCAAAAATGGCAATCATGATAGGTGTAGCACTAGTGGTGATGGGAGACATATTCTGTTGTGTTTTACCTTTTCTGAAATCTATCCTGATTCAAACCACCATAAAACACTGTACAGACAGACATTACCCTGTCCCTGGAGTTCCAGGACAATACATCAACAAAAAAGGAAAACCATGTAATGCTAAAAGAGGACCTTTTGGACTGTCCATTTGGAAATCCTGAATGTCTGTGGGGAGTATCTCCAGGGGGAGAATGGGCTTGTCGTACCTATCAAGAACAACAATTGTTAGAGACTGAAATAGATGGTGAACTTCCTGACATATCCAGTTCCGGACTATGTCAAGGATAATGAGGATCCTAATCCTGATCACAGGTTTCAACCGAATGTAGGAGCACATTGGCACCAACAGTGCCCTAAAAGAGGGTATTGTAAGTGGTGCTCAAAGGGATAAAAAGAAAGAGATGAACATTATCATCATATTGAACCATTGGATTGTGCAATGTGTCAAAGGGGGGATTGCCCATTGTGTTGTGATGAAGAGTGTGTTTAGTGAATATACATATATTCAGTATATCAATTGTTGAATGATACTATAAATTATGTTAGACCTGCTGAGTATTTGTTTCGTCTAAACATGTATAGTGGTTACAATAGTCCACGGACCATGCCCTGAATCCTCTGACAGGTTTAACACTTATGCTAAAATGGTTCTTAGAGAGGTGTCCGTGAGAGAGGGCCACATGTTTAGGTGTCATATTGAGAACAATGTTATAAGGATTTATGAAGTTGAGTTGATTTATTTTATTATATTTTATTATATTATTTTATTATATTCTTGACCAAGAAAACCTTGGGCAAGGCAAAGCATTGCATGCACATGCTTATACACGGTATGTTCAAGGACAATTGGCTGGAGGATGGATCTTTTACTTCTTTCTAGCTATATGTGAAAGGAGATGTTTGGTCCTGACTCCCCAGTATGGATGAGGAAGAGGAGCAATGGTTGATAATGAGAAAGGGAGGCAGATTGCCTCCATTGCAATACATACAGAAGCTGCTTCTCCTTCTCACTTGTACTGGATCAAATTTAAGGGTTGGGACTTAGTAAGTCCCAAAGGGAAGAATATATGGGTGTTTTGCTAAAAGGCTGAATAGCACTAAAGGGAGTAAGCAAAGGCACTATGTGTAATCCTGGGATTGAGTGTACTTATTGGTATATTTCTATAATGGCCTGTACGTAATCCTATAAAGGCCCGTAGTAATATTATAGTCCGATAATGGCATGTAGCAATCTTATAATTGCCTGTAGTTATCTGTACTTAATACTATAATGGCCCGTAGTAATATAATAGGCCGATAATGGCATGTAGCAATCTTAGAATTGCCTATAGTAATCTGTATTTATTATTTTCTGTAAAAAAATGTATAGGCGCGCCACCAATATAATTGATCCAAGAAACTAGAGGGGAGGGGAAACCCCACCTAGCGGAAATAACCTAGATTTGGAAACAATGGTGGAGTAAAGCCGAGGGGATATGGTTATTTGCGTAAAGTGGAGGGACTATAAAACTTTTATAAGCATTAAATTTGTATAAAAGGAGTGGAATGAGACTTTGGAAAAGTCCGGAAGTTGCTCCATGGCCCAACTCGGCTTGTTACTTTGTAATAAAGTATATTTGAATTCACAGGCTCCAGTATCTGAGAGATATTATTGAACCAATATTTCCATGACACTAGTCACAAGCTGCTACTAGAATTGGGATCATTTGCTTAAATATTTTGACCTGAGAACTGCAGCAAAAACAGTAGCTAAATGGAATGGATGTCCTGTTATGATTAAAATCATAGTGGGAAATTAGAGTTGAATCAAAAGGCATTCAGCCATGGCATACTAACTAGCTAGCTACTTATGTGCAAATGTTATCTAAAGAAAAGGCTGGGGGTGTGTTTATGGTTGAACATGCTGTATGTTTTCCTTCCAAATAGTTGCTCAAAGCTGTGTGCATAGTGGATGTTTAAGCACCTCAACACAAGAGACAGACAGCACTACAGCAGCTACAGTTGAAGTCGGAAGTTTACATACACTTAGGTTGGAGTTATTAAAACTCGTTTTTCAACCACTCCACACATTTCTTGTTAACAAACTATAGTTTTGGCAAGTCGGTTAGGACAACTACTTTGTGCATGACACAAGTCATTTTTCCAACAATTGTTTACAGACAGATTATTTCACTTATAATTCACTGTATCACAATTCCAGTGGGTTAGAAGTTAACATACACTAAGTTGACTCTGCATTTAAACAGCTGGAAAATTTCCAGAAAATGATGTAATGGCTTTAGAAGCTTCTGATAGGCTAATTGACATAATTTGAGTCAATTGGAGGTGTACCTGTGGATGTATTTCAAGGCCTACCTTCAAACCCAGTGCCTCATTACTTGACATCATGGGAAAATCAAAAGAAATCAGCCAAGACCTCAGAAAAAAAATGTTGAGCTCCACAAGTCTGGTTCATCCTTGGGAGCAATTTCCAAACGCCTGAAGGTACCACGTTCATCTGTACAAACAATAGTCCGCAAGTATAAACACCATGGGACCACGCAGCCGTCATACCGCTCAGGAAGGAGACGTGTTCTGTCTCCTAGAGATGAACGTACTTTGGTGCGAAAAGTGCAAATCAATGGGTGGCAGCATCATTTTGTGGGGGTGCTTTGCTGCAGGAGGGACTGATGCACTTCACAAAATAGATGATAACATGAGGAAGGAAAATTATGTGGATATATTGAAGGTTGGTCGCAAATGGGTCATCCAAATGGACAATGACCCCAATCATACTTCCAAAGTTGTGGCATAATGGCTTAAGGACAACAAAGTCAAGGTGTTGGAGTGACCATCACAAAGCCCTGACTTAAATCCTATAGAAAATTTGTGGGCAGAACTGAAAAAGCATGTGCAAGCAAGGAGGCCTACAAACCTGACTCAGTTACACCAGCTATGTAAGGAGGAATGGGCCAAAATTCACCCAACTTATTGTGGGAAGCTTGTGGAAGGCCACCCAAAACGTTTGACCCAAGTTAAACAATTTAAAGGCAATGCTACCAAATACTAATTGAGTGTATGTAAACTTCTGGCACACTGGGAATGTGATGAAAGAAATAAAAGCTGAAATAAATCATTCTCTCTACTATTATTCTGACATTTCACGTTCTTAAAATAAAGTGGTGTTCCTAACTGACCTAAGACAGGGAATAATTCTTACTAGGATTAAATGTCAGGAATTGTGAAAAACTGAGTTTAAATGTATTTGGCTAAGGTGTATGTAAACCTCCGACTTCAACTGTAGATGCCAAGACCAGGGGGAGGGGTTCCAGTCTGGAAGGATACTTTCCACTGTGCTTAGAGGGCACTTTCTGTACAGCAGTTTAGCTGAAGCCGAAACCCAAAACTACAATTCCCAGATACAGAACCCATAGAGAAGTCCAAAAAAAAGAATAATTTAAAGGCAGACTTTTTTCCATCGCTTACAGCCGAAGATTTTAACATTTAATGTTCATCCAAAGTCTCCTTGCACTTGCACCAGTGGGCACTGAGTGCTAGTGCGCTGGCGTTATCGGCTCTGTAAAGCAGATTGCAGGGCCCACGAAACGGCTGATGTGAACGTGAGTAGGTTAGGTTGAAAACAACGAGCATCCATCTTGGAAGCTGTCTCCAGTTCTTTTATACCTCAATAGCCGAGACCGAGAGCACACAACACAGCAAAGTGCATTGTGTGTTGCTCTTAAAAGGGTCTGTGAGGAAACACAGAATTTTGGGTGAAAAAAATGTCAATGCGATTAACTGTGTAAAAAAATATTACAGCATTTAAAAATTCTAACGTTAACTGTAATTCACACGTTAACTTTAACAGCCCTAAGTTTATTGCAATCTAGAGTGCTATCACAGGCTCACAGTGTAGTCTGGGTGAAAGCAGAACCTGTGGTGTTATCAACAAAAGACGGCCAGACAGAGTGGGTGTGACTGGTCTGGGGTATGGCACGTCTACTGACAAGAGTGTGCGTAACCAGTTCTAAACTAGGGGAGTGGGTGGGATTATCAGGAGAATGAGTAATTGTAAAACAAAGACATTACTGACCACAGAAGTGCTGTGCACAGTGCTGTTCCATAGTGCTGTGCAGTTTGAAAATATGTTAAAGATTGGACGACACTAATAATAGTCTTCCCCTAATTCAGACAGAAAAAGAGAGAAGATAGTAAAAGTGAGAGATACAGAAAGAGACAGGGCTAGAGAAAAAAACAGGTGGAAAGAGAGAGAGCAAGCGAGTCAAACAGTCAGAGAGTCTCTGACCTAGTACAGAGCCATTATCCAAGGGTAAAGAAAATAAGCTTCATGCAGAAAGGCTTTAGTCTGATGTAGCTACTGCAGAGGCTCCTCTCATCTCTGTCCTGATGCTTTGAGCCAGCAGCCAGCCCAGCGCTACAGCACTCACCTCCCCTTCCCAGGAGTGGCCCAGCCAAGCTCACAGCAGCATGACTCAAACCAATCATCACATGACCCAGACTGCTTTGACTGGGTGAGTCAGTGAGGTGCCCACTAGGGATTTGGTGTGTAAGATTGGAAAAGTGCTCTGTTAATACCATCCCCTGCTTTTGCTGCTTTAAAAAGGACATACAGGAGGGCTATGAGCCACACAGCTCACCCTGTGCTCTGGATCAGTTTACACCTAAGCAACATGATGCACAGTGGGGGACCTCTAATAACAACCCACTCCTTGACCTGAATTACAATCAACCCCCAGCTAGCATTCATCATTGTCTTATGCCACTGAAACCATATAAAAATGCACCATGGTAAATCATCAGCAACAACATAACAAAATAGCTTTGGTTTCCTAATGTAAATTGGACAAATAGGAAAATAAGCAAAGCACCCACTTATTTTTTGTTGATAGCACCCAAGGTTAGACCACTTTGAGACACAATTTAAAAACGTTATTTTGTGAAGAAAATTATTTCCCAGTTTTTGTCAATATTAATCTTCATAAAAGGTACACTGAGTGATTGGTTGCTTTTGCATTTTCTAACAATATAGTGTAAATGGCTCAGCTTGTCCGAAACACCCTAACACAGGCGGGAGGCACAAAATGAATAGACCAGAGACAGTGGTTGTGATTCCTTTTCTTGTGATTGTTTACTAAACAGGTCTTCTTTCGCCCGACAAAATAACTCCAGTACAGGGTAACGTCCAACGCAGAAACACCAGCATAACAAAACAAATAAACAAACTAAGCCGTTGACTAAAAGGCTGTGGCCAAAAAGGGAAAGCAAAACAACAAACCTCTACTCCTGTCTAGACTATCGTCTACACATAATAGTTACAGGAGGAACGCTTCTCTCTACCTATAGCCTGCCTTGGTTAACAGAGAGCCAAGGTGCCCCAGTAAAATAAGCTTTCTCTGAGGTAGGAAAATCCAACATCCTCACAGGTCCCCATCTCTACTCCCAATTCTCCCGCAGCGTCGCTCCTGGCACACCTATATAGAGGAAGACACAAAGCAATTAGTGGGCCCAGGTGTGTATTAATTGGCTTTAAACTCAGTACCTATCCCCAAAGGAGGGTGCTGTCGTGTCGTCTTCCTCCGGCTGATCACTGAACTCTCACAATAGCAATACACTTGTAATGGATACAAATGGGTGTGATACACTGTGAAGGGTGA
>QNTS01000644.1:69735-106414 GCA_003317085.1 Hucho hucho
GTATTTACCCACATTATATGCATACTGTTGTTACTGGTACAGGAGGTAACAGATGTCTGAGGACCTGAGACAAATTTGTTGGAATAACATTTCAGACCAATGTGTGCTGCTGTCTCAGGCATAAGTATTGTAGATAGTCCTATAGCCCGCATAATTATAATACCTCCATTATTATAACAACTGTATGCGAAAGTCAAACGATCCTGCAGTCCCCACAACACACAAGATCAGTAAAAAAATATCCATTCTTCGCCACTACACTGTTAGAAAAAAGGGTTCCAAAAGGTTTTTTGGCTATCCCCATAGGTCGGAGAACAGTTTTTGGTTCCATGGAAAACCCTTTTTAGTTCCAGATAGAACCATTTTGGGTTCAATGTAGAACGCTCTGTGGAAAGGATTTTACGTGGAACACAAAACGGTTTTACTTAAAAGCTAAAGGGTCTACCTGGAATCAACAAGGGTTCTTCAAAATGTTGTCCTATGGGGACAGCCGAATAACGATTTTAGGTTCTAGATAGCACCTTATTGTAATTGTGTACCACTGTCACATTTACATCCTCGTTCAGCCATGAGGCAAACATTACATCATAGAGTGAGGTTAGAGGCAATGTTCCCTCTAATTTCTTTCAGCACCAAGCAAATTTCAGGCCTGATGAGCACAAACTTGAACTTGGTGAAAATTCTTTGCAACAGCCGGCACACGTTTACTGTGAACACTGAGACTGTACCCGCTTTAAGTTACAGTTTTACCAGTGGCCAAGTAGGCTACTGTTGCTATTTGATCAATGTAGGCCTACCAGAGTGGCCTACTGTCAAAAACAGGTGAAAATCGCATCCCATAACATTTTAACATGGAAATAGCTGCAAAACAGCTTCTATCTCAAGGCCATCAGACTGTTAAACAGCCACCACTAACATTGAGAGGCTGCAGCCAACATACTGACTTAAATCTCTAGCCACTTTAAATAATAGGAATTGGATGTAACAAATGTATCACTAGCCACTTTAAACAATTTTGTATATAATGTTTACATATCCAACATTACTCATATCAAATGTATACACTGTACTCTAAACCATCTACTGAATATTGCCTATGCCGTTCGGCCATCGACTCAAATCTCTAGCCACTTTAATAATAAAAAATTTGATGTAATAAATGTATCACTAGACACTTTAAACGATGCAATTTATATAATGTTTACATATCCTACATTACTCATCTCATATGTATATACTGTACTCTATACCATCTACTGCATATTGCCTACGCCGGTCAGCCATCGCTCATCCATATATTTATATGTACATACTCGTATTCATTCCTTTACTCTTGTGTGTATAAGGTAGTTGTTGTGAATTTGTTAGATTACTTGTTAGATACTAGTGCATGCTCGGAACTAGAAGCACAAGCATTTCGCTACACTCGCATTAACATCTGCTAACCATGTGTATGTAACAAATACAATTTGATTTGATTTGATTTATATCATTCAGCATACAGTATCAGCCAATGTGTGATGTTCAATGCCTACACTCCATGAGACTTTTGGGAAAAAACATTCAGGGCTTGACATTAACCTGTTTATCCAGTTGTCCTTCAAACAAGGAGGTGACTGAAAATGTGTTTGACGCAAGAAACCACTTTCCAAAATCAAATGTGTTATTATTCCCATTCCATTATTACAGAGAATCAAACAAATGATGCAACGCTCTGCCTATTGGCTACTTAGCTTATTCAAGACCGTCTAAAAATACAACACTTTCCCTATAAGACATGAAACATTTATTTAGCTTGACTCGCTTTCAAAGATGGCTAGAAATGCACACATTTTGTGCTCTTGTTGGAAGCAACCACTCCCCCACTGTTGACTAGAAATTGGCTATAACTGGGCTAATAACTCACTTACTAGCAAAGAATATGAACAAATGTGCACAGGTGGCTACATGCAACTCTCACTTTGATCTCAAAACAAGCACATCTAACCTCAGCAAAAAAGAAACGTCCTCTCACTGTCAACAGATTTTATTTTCAGAAAAGTTTCAGAAAACAGAAAACTTAAGTACTGCAGTGCATCTCCTCCTCATGGACTGCACCAGATTTGCCAGTTCTTGCTGTGAGATGTTACCCCACTCTTCCACCAAGGCACCTGCAAGTTCCCGGATATTTCTGGGGGGAATGGCCCTAGCACTCACCCTCCAATCCAACAGACGTGCTCAATGGGATGGAGATCCGGGTTCTTCACTGGCCATGACGGAACACTGACATTCCTGTCTTGCAGGAAATCAAGCACAGAATGAGCAGTATGGCTGGTGGCATTGTCATGCTGGACGGTCATGTCAGGATGAGCCTGCAGGAAGGGTACCATATGAGGGAGGAGGATGTCTTCCCTATAATGCACAGCGTTGAGATTGCCTGCAATGACAACAAGCTCAGTCCGATGATGCTGTGACACACCGCCTCAGACCATGACGGACCCTCCACCTTCAAATCGATTCCGCTCCAGAGTACAGGCCTCGGTGTAACGCTCATTCCTTCGACGATAACAGCGAATCCGACCATCACCCCTGGTGAGACAAAACCGTGACTAGTCAGTGACGAGCACTTTTTGCCAGTCCTGTCTGGTCCAGCGACGGTGGGGTTGTGCCCATAGGCGACGTTGTTGCCGGTGATGTCTGGTGAGGACCTGCCTTACAACAGGCCTACAAGCCCTCAGTCCAGCCTCTTTCAGCCTATTGCGGACAGTCTGAGCACGATGGAGGGATTGTGTGTTTCTGGTGTAACTCAGGCAGTTGTTGTTGCCATCCTGTACCTGTCCCGCAGGTGTGATGTTCTGATGTACCATCCTGTGCAGGTGTTGTTACACGTGGTCTGCCACTGCGAGGACGATTAGCTGTCCATCCTGTCTCCCTGTAGCACTGTCTTAGGCGTCTCACAGTACGGACATCGCAATTTATTGCCCTGACCACATCTGCAGTCCTCATGCCTCCTTGCAGCATGCCTAAGGCATGTTCACGCATTTGAGCAGGGACCCTGGGCATCTTTCTTTTGGTGTTTTTCAGAGTCAGTAGAAAGGTCTCTTTAGTGTCCTAAGTTTTCATAACTGTGACCTTAATTGCCTACCATCTGTAAGCTGTTAGTGTCTTAACGGCCGTATATGTTCATTAACTGTTTATGGTTCATTGAACAAGCATGGGAAACAGTATTTTAACCCTTTATAATGAAGATCTGTGAAGTTATTTGTATTTTTATAAATTATTTGAAAGACAGTTTACTTATAACCGCTCATACTGTAGCCTAAACACAGTCCAGTTCAAAGTGAATGGCACAGATATGGCAATGTCTATTTTCATATGGGTTTACTGCAGTTCTGATTGGTTATGGCACACTCGTCTGTGTAGAGTATGCCTGAGTAGTGCATGTCAATGCAAAAACATCCTCCTTCAATGCACTCTGCCTACAAGAAAATCTTTTGTACAGTTAGTTTTGCATACTAAAGCTTGCATAGTTTGTTTCGGTATATTACATTGAAAGTGGCTAATATTGCATTGATTCGATCACAATTCCCACAGTAGAGCGAAACACTGATAGTGTTAACTAAAGGGGAAAAGTGTAGAAAGTTGAGTGAAGGTCAATCTCGCGCTTCTCTGTGCGGGCTATTTCTTCTGCAAGCAGCAGTCTGAAGGGAGCTGTGCACATGCTCTGAGTTTAGAGATAAAATTGGTTACAGGCCTGACTGTGTTCATCATTGCAATGTCTTCAGTTGTGATTTAGGATGAGGACACAGCTGTGGCTCAACTCAGCAGCTGATGGAAACATAATTTTGGAAAGGCCATCTCAGTCTCCGGACATGAAACCCATTGAAAACCTGTGGTTTGAATTGAAGAGGACAGTCCATATATGCAGACAAAGGATCTCAAGGAGGATTATGTATGGAGGAATGGTCTCCCAATGTTCTCCAACTCATAAAACATTTCAGAAAAATACTTCTTGTAAGGTGCTGTATTAAAAGGTATTGAAAACATGGGTGTCAGTATTTTTTACCTCTACCTTTTTGATCAATTGAATTGGTATAAATAATATAATTCCCACATTTTGGGGAGAAAACAATATAGCTCAGTATTTTTATTATACATTTTATACAGTCAATTTTGCTCATTTTTATCAAGGGTGTCAATAATTTCAGACCCCACTGTACATGAGCTATACCAGTGTCATGTTAGAAGGCACACATTAAAACTATGAAATAAAACATATGGAATCATATAGTAACCAAAAAAGTGTTAAACAAATCAAAATATGTTTTATATTTGAGATTCTTCAAAGTAGCCTCCCTTTGCCTTCATGACAGCTTTGCACAGACTTGGCATTCTCTCAACCAGCTTCACCTGGAATGCTTTTCCAACAGTCTTGAAGGAGTTCCCACATATGCTGAGCACTTGTTGGCTGCTTTTCCTTCACTATGCGGTCCAACTCATCCCAAACCATCTCAATTGGGATACATTCAGGTGATTGTGGAGGCCAGGTCATCTGATGCAGCACTCCATCACTCTCCTTCTTGGTCAAATAGGCCTTACACAGCCTGGAGGTGTGTTGGGTCATTGTCCTATTGAAAAACAAATGATAGTCCGACTAAGCTTAAACCAGGAGGGATTCTGGGGAGCCTTGTATTCTAAATAAATCACAGACAGTGTCACCAGCAAAGCACCTCCACACCATCACACCTCCTCCTCCATGCTTTAGGGTGGGAACCACACATGCGGAGATCATCCATTCACCTACTCTGCTTCTCACAAGCAATAGCTGTCGGAACCAAAAATCTCAAATTTGGACTCATCAGACCAAAGGACAGATTTCCTCCGATCTAATGTACATTGCTCGTATTTCTTGGCCCAAGCTGTCTCGTATTCTTATTGGTGTCCTTTAGTAGTGGTTTCTTTGCAGCAATTCAACCATGACAGGCCTGAGTCACGCAGTCTCCTCTGAACAGTTGATGTTGCGATGTGTCTGTTACTTGAACTCTGTGAAGCATTTATTTGTGGTTCAATCTGAGGTGCAGTTCTTTCTAATGAACTTATCCTCTGCAGCAGAGGTAACTCTGGGTTTCATTATATGCGCTTGATGGTTTTTGCGACTGCAATTGAAGAAACTTTCTTGACATTGTCCGGATTGACAGACCTTCATGTTTTAAAGTAATGATGGACTGTCGTTTCTCTTTGCTTATTTGAGCTGTTCTTGCCATAATATGGCCTTGGTCTTTTACCAAATAGGGCTATCTTCTGTATACCACCCCTACCTTATCACAACACAACTGATTGGCTCAAACGCATTAAGAAGGAAAGAAATTTCACAAATGAACTTTGAACAAGGCACACCAGTTAATTTAAATGCATTCCAGGTGACTACCTCATGAAGCTGGTTGAGAGAATGCCAAGAGTGTGCAAAGCTGTCATCAAGGCAAAAGGTGGCTACTTTGAAGAATCTCATATCAAATATATTTTGGTTACTACATGATTCCATATGTGTTATTTCAAAGTTTTGATGTCAGCACTATTATTCTACAATTGTAGAATTGTAGAAAATAGTAAAAATAAAGAAAAACCTTTGAATGGGCAGGTGTGTCCAAAAGTTTGACTGGTACTGTTTGTTTCACAAGTTCAGTAGAGTACAGTAGAGTGCAGTAGAGCGCAGTACAGCACAGTAGAGTAGCATTCAGTACAGTAGAGTTCAGTGTAGTACAGTTGAATATAGTAGAGTACAGTAGAGTAGACTATTGTTCAGAACATTTCAGTTCAGTAAATTATAGTGTACTCAGCTCTAGTGTACAATACTGTACTGAATTATACTGGGCTGTGCTGTACTGAACTATACTCTTATTTTCTTGACTCTAATCTACTGTGATTTACTGTGCTGTCCAAACTTGGGAACCCAACTGTGGTTTGTGACTGCTATGATTTCCCATTGTTTTTTATTTTATTTTTATTTCACCTTTATTTAACCAGGTAGGCAAGTTGAGAAGTTCTCATTTACAACTGCGACCTGGCCAAGATAAAGCAAAGCAGTTCGACACATACAACAACACAGAGTTACACATGGAGTAAAACAAACATACAGTCATTAATACAGTAGAAAAAAACAAATCTATATACAAAGAGTGCAAATGAGGTAGGATAAGGAAGGCAATAAATAGGCCATGGTGGCAAAGTAATTACAATATAGCATTTAAACACTGGAATGGTAGATGTGCAGTAGATTAATGTGCAATGTAGAAAAACTGGGGTGCAAAGGAACAAGATAAATAAATAAATACGGTAGGGGATGAGGTAGTTGGTTGGGCTATTTACAGATGGGCTATATACAGGTGCAGGGGTCTGTGAACTGTTCTGACAGCTGGTGCTTAAAGCTGGTGAGGGAGATAAGTGTCTCCAGTTTCAGAGATTTTTGTAGTTCGTTCCAGTCATTGGCAGCAGAGAAACTGGAGGGAGAGTCGGCCAAAGGAGGAATTGGCTTTGGGGGTGACCAGTAAGATATACCTGCTGGAGCGCGTGCTACGGGTTGGTGCTGCTATGGTGACCAGCGAGCTGAGATAAGGCGGGACTTTACCTAGCAGGGACTTGTAGATAACCTGGAGCCAGTGGGTATGGTGACGAGTGTAAAGTGAGGGCCAGCCAACGAGAGCGTACAGGTCGCAGTGGTGGGTGGTATATGGGGCTTTGGTAACAAAACGGATGGCACTGTGATAGACTGCATCCAATTTGTTGAGTAGAGTATTGGAGGCTATTTTGTAAATGACATCACCGAAGTCGAGGATCGGTAGGATGGTCAGTTTTACGAGGGTATGTTTGGCAGCATGAGTGAAGGATGCTTTGTTGCGAAATAGGAAGCCAATTCTAGATTTAATTTTAGATTGGAGATGTTTGATGTGAGTCTGGAAGGAGAGTTTACAGTCTAACCAGACACCTAGATATTTGTAGTTGTCCACATAATCTAAGACAGAACCGTCCAGAGTAGTGATGCTGGACGGGCGGACAGGTGTGGACAGCGATCGGTTGAAGAGCATGCACTTAGTTTTACTTGCGTTTAAGAGCAGTTGGAGGCCACGGAAGGAGAGTTGTATGGCATTGAAGCTTGTCTGGAGGGTAGCTAACACAGTATCCAAAGAGGGGCCAGAAGTATACAGAATGGTGTCGTCTGCGTAGAGGTGGATTAGAGACTCACCTGCAGCAAGAGTGACATCATTGATGTATACAGAGAAGAGAGTCGGCCCAAGAATTGAACCCTGTGGCACCCCCATAGAGACAGCCAGAGGCCCGGACAACAGGCCCTCTGATTTGACACACTGAACTCTATCGGAGAAGTAGTTGGTGAACCATGCAAGGCAATCATTTGAGAAACCAAGGCTGTCGAGTCTGCCGATAAGGATGTGGGGATTGACAGAGTCGAATCTCTTATCGATGGCGGTTATGATGTCGTTTAGGACCTTGAGCGTGGCTGAGGTGCACCCATGACCAGCTCTGAAACCAGATTGCATAGCGGAGAAGGTACGGTGGGATTCGAAATCGTCGGTAATCTGTTTGTTAACTTGGCTTTCAAAGACCTTAGAAAGGCAGCGTAGGATAGATATAGGTCTGTAGCAGTTTGGGTCAAGAGTGTCTCCCCCTTTGAAGAGGGGGATGACCGCAGCTGCTTTCCAGTCTTTGTGAATCTCAGACGACACGAAAGAGAGGTTGAACAGGCTAGTAATAGGGGTTGCAACAATTTCGGGAGATCATTTTAGAAAGAAAGGGTCCAGACTGTCTATCCCGGCTGATTTGTAGGGGTCCAGATTTTGCAGCTCTTTCAGAACATCAGCTAACTGGATTTGGGAGAAGGAGAAATGGGGGAGGCTTGGGCGAGTTACTGAGGGGGGTGCAGGGCTGTTGACCGGGGTAGGGGTAGCCAGGTGGAAAGCATGGCCAGCCGTAGAAAAATGCTTATTGAAATTGTCAAATATTTTGGGTTTATCGGTGGTGACAGCGTTTCCTATCCTCAGTGCAGTGGGCAGATGGGAGGAGGTGCTCTTATTCTCCATAGACTTTACAGTGTCCCAAAACTTTTTTGAGTTTGTGTTACAGGAAGCAAATTTCTGCTTGAAAAAGCTAGCCTTGGCTTTCCTATCTGCCAGTGTATATTGGTTCCTGACATCCCTGAAAAGTTGCATATCACGGGGGCTGTTCGATGCTAATGCAGAACGCCACAGGATGTTTTTGTGCTGGTCAAGGGCAGTCAGGTCTTTGTAGCCAATTCAATTGCAGAAATTCCATTTCTGATTTTTTGGGAAATTCAGTTACCGATTTATGTTAGTAAAAACACTATAACTAATTCATAGGCCTACCTATACTTTTTACTTATGTGAACTTTCATTATCCTCCCTCCTCATGTGTGAGAGAAATTAGAAAATATATTAAAGATTTTTCGGCTTTGGTAACAGGATTTCAAAGCACAAGGCAATGTTTCTTAACCCTAGTGTGGTGTTCATGTTTTTGTTATTTACCAAATGTTCGCGGGTCTTTTTATTTATTTAACCTTTATTTAACTTCTTAGGGAGCGGCTGCATAGGTGACGGTTTTAGAGAGTCTGGCGTGCCCAAAGTAAAATGCATGCCACTCAGGCCCAGAAAATAGGATATGCACATAATTAGCACTATTGGATAGGAACCACTCTGAAGTTTCTAAGAGTGTTAAAGTAATGTATGTGAGTATAACAGAATTGATATAGCAGGCAAAAACCCGAGGAAAATCCATCCGGATTTGCAGTTCTTTTTGTAAATGAGCATCTTCTCCATTGTGCTTATTGCATACAACTTTATGTAGGACTGAGACTGCAGTACCTATGGCTTCCACTAGATGTCAACAGTCTATATACAAAGTCTGGGAATTCTAGGAGTGATCAGAACAGATAGGAACAGGAAATTGTCAGGCGACCACTTTTGTAAACAAGGTTTGACGCGCGCGAGATTGTGAACGCGCACCACTTTATTTTTCTTTCCTATCGTTCACGTTATCGTCCGGTTGAAATATTACAGCAAATATACCCAAAAGTATACCTAAGGATACATAAAAAATGATGTTTGATTTGTTTGTAGAAAGTGTATAGGTATAATTTGAACGTGTTCTCTTCACGGTTCAAGGTGCGACTCAACGGTGGATTTTATGATCATAACGCGCCAACCAAACGGAGATATATGGATATAATAAATGACTTTTTCTAACAAAAGAAGCATGGATTGTCTTCGTTGGACACTTGGGAAGCCCTCAGCAGAAGTTCATCAAAGGTAAGCGATTTTATATTAGCGATTTTATGCGTTTTGTGAGACCCGTGTTGGGTTATGGATTTATGCTTTTTTGGGATATAAAGAAGGACTTTATCAAAGGTAAGTGATTTATTTTATCGTTTATTGTGATTTCGTGACGCCTGTGCTTGTTTGAAAAATATGCTGTTTTGGGGCGCTGTCCTCAGATAATTGATTGCTAAGCTTTTGCCGTAAAGCCTTTTTGAAATCTGACAATGCAGTTAGATTGCCAAGATTCTAGGCTTTTGAATGATGTAACACACTTGTATTTTCATGAATGTTTAATATTACGATTTTTTTATTTTGAATTTGGAGCTCTGCAATTTTACGGATGTTGTCGTGGTGTCCCGCTAGCGGTCCGTGCGCACTTGGTGCGCCCTAAGAGGTTAAGGACAACAAAGTCAAGGGATTGGAGTGGCCATCACAAATCCCTGACCTCAATCCTATAGAAAATGCATGGGCAGTACTGAAAAAGCGTGTGCGAGCAAGGAGGCCTAGAAACGACCCCGCCCTGTGCAACTGGGTCCTGGTCTTTCTGACGGGCCACCCCCAGGTGGTGAGTGTAGGAAACAACATCTCTACCCCGCTGATCCTCAACACTGGGGCCCCACAAGGGTGCGTTCTCAGCCCTCTCCTGTACTCCCTGTTCACCCATGACTGCGTGGCCATGCACTCCTCCAACTCAATCATCAAGTTTGCAGACGACACTACAGTGGTAGGCTTGATTACCAACAACGGCGAGACGGCCTACAGGGAGGAGGTGAGGGCCCTCGGATTGTGGTGTCGGGAAAATAACCTCACACTCAACGTCAACAAAACAAAGGAGATGATCGTGGACTTCAGGAAACAGAAGAGGGAGCAGCCCCCTATCCACATCGATGGGACAGTAGTGGAGAAGGTGGAAAGTTAAGTTCCTCGGGGTACACATCACGGACAAACTGAAATGGTCCACCCACACAGACAGTGAGGTGAAGAAGGCGCAACAGTGCCTCTTCAACCTCAGGAGGCTGAATAAATTTGGCTTGTCACCAAAAACACTCACAAACTTTTACAGATGTACAATCGAGAGCATCCTGTCGGGCTGTATCACCGCCTGGTACTGCAACTGCTCCGCCCACAACCGTAAGGCTCTCCAGAGGGTAGTGAGGTCTGCACCATGCATCATCGGGTCAAACTACCTGCCCTCCAGGACATCTACACCCCCCGATGTCACAGGAAGGCCAAAAAGATCATCAAGGACAACAACCACCCGAGCCACTGCCTGTTCACCCCGCTATCATCCAGAAGGTGAGGTCAGTACAGGTGCATCAAAGCTGGGACCGAGAGACTAACATTGAGTCGCTGCTGCCAACATACAGACTCAAATCTTTAGCCACTTTAATAATTAAAATTGGATGTAATAAATGTATCACTAGTCACTAAACAATGCCACTTTATATAATGTTTACATACCCTACATTACTCATCTCATATGTATATACAGTACTCTATACCATCTAATGTATCTTGCCTATGCCGTTTGGCCATCGCTCATCCAGATATTTGTATGTACATATTCTCATTCATTCCTTTACACTTGTGTGTATAAGGTAGTTGTGAAATTGTTAGATTACTTGTTAGATATTACTGCATGGTCGGAACTAGAGGCACAAGCATTTCGCTACACTCGCATTAATATCTGCTGTCTATGTGACCAATAACATTTGATTTGAAACCTGACTCAGTTACACCAGCTCTGTCAGGAGGAATGGACCAAAATTCACCCAACTTATTGTCTGAAGCTTGTGGAAGGCTACCCGAAACGTTTTAACCCAAGTAAAAACAATGTAAGGCAATGCTATCAAATACTAATTGAGTGTATGTAAACTTCTGACCCACTGGGAATGTGATGAAAGAAACAAAACCTGAAATAAATTCCACTTTTAACCAACGTTTAGTTGGTTTCAAAGCCCTTTTGAGATCATCAAACAATGTTTGAGAGATGAGCAATATTGCCTCGCCCGAATCAATTAGCGCATGACAAGTTAAGCAGTCCTCCAGGACTGTTTCCAGGTATGGGCATTTAGATTTGTGTTTAGTGGACATGTTCCCCATGAAGTGGAGTGTTTGTTCGCAACGACGTGATGTGCCATTTCTGTTCAAGGTGAAAGCAGAAAGTGTTTTACCTTTTTCTTCGCAACCTTCGTATCAGAGTCAATAGACAAAGCCTGTGGGCTTTTTTCATTTAAAGCGGACCCTGGATAGGGTCTCGAGTGAAAGTGGGATACATTTTTATTCTTATTGCTAAGGGTGTTAATTCCTGTGGACCTGGTGTCTGGTAATTCCTCGTCTAGTCCTTGTGACTTATCTTTTACCCTTTTCTCAAAATCTTGCTTTAGTTCTTCACGTAGCGGAACTTCTGTAGAACATTGGTCTACGTTTTGATCATCCTTTAACCCTTTGTTACCATTGTGCTCTGACACTGTGTGGGTTGGGTGGAGGAACGTAGCAAACAGGTTGATTGTAAAGGTAGTCATTTCGATGGCGACGTACTTTACAGTTGTTTCGACCGCAGAGTTTATTGGAATTGTGGTTTTGTGGTAGAAACCATTGCTGTGCGTCATCTCTCAACGCTCCAATACCTGATAATGCACCCTCTAACTGGAGTGAGTGCTCCTGGTCAAACTTCAAAACCGAGGGGTTAGGGCTCTTAGCGTTGTGAACTTTTGATGTCTCAAAAGCTGTGCTTGCAAGTTGTAAGATAGGCAAGCCAATGTGGGCTGCAGGGCCCAAGTAGGTAATGAAGGTGGGATACATGTTCAACAGAAACATTTGTTTGAATGGTAACAGCTCTTCAATTCCTGTTTCAGTGAGTAGGCCAAAGTCAGCTGAACGATGCCTACGATAGTAAGCTTGTGGGTGTTCGTTCCGAGCTTGTTTGACGGTGTTAGCCAGTGAGCTATCGTGTTTGCGAGTCGCAGAACCACTGAATTCTAATTTCAAAGCTGTGGCAAATTTAGCATAGTCGTTAAGCACGTGTTGCTGTTGTAGATTAACTTCTCAGGGAGCGGCTCCCGAGGTGACGGTTTTGGAGAGTCTGGCTGGCGTGCCCAAAGTAAAATGCCTCCCACTCAGGCCCAGAAAATAGGATATGCAGTTTCTAAGAGTGTTAAAATATTGTCTGTGAGTATAACAGAACTGATATAACAGGCAAAAACCCGAGGAATTTCTGTCCTGGAAAAAGTGTTTTTGACACATTGCCTCATTTTGAACCCCATATATAGGAGTAAGATTGCAGTACCTATTGCTTCCACTGGATGTCAACAGTCTCTAGATAGTGTTTGGTGATGTTATAGTTGCTCTGGGGGGTAATAGAAGAAGAATTTCGAACTGGTCATCTGATGTAAACAGAAGAGGATGCGCGTTCACGGGTTGGCGCACGCTGTGGTTTTTTCCTTTCCTATCATCCAGTTTATAATCCGGTTGAAATATTATAGTAAATATACATAAAAGTGTTCCGAAGGATACATTATCAATGACGTTTGATTGTTCTTGGACAAGTGTATAGGTATAGGTTGAACGAGTTCTCTTCACGGTTCAATGGGCGAGTGGACGCTGTATTTTATGAACATAATGTGCCAACCAAACGGAGATTTATGGATATAATAAATGACTTTTTCTAACAAAAGAACCATTGGGTGTCTTCGTTGGACACTTGGGAAGCCCTCAGCAGAAAGTTGCACCCAAACGGCTCTTAGCTGTAAGCCCAGTCTTATTAGTAAGTCAGACTTAGACAAGTTTGTATTAGGTTAGAAAAAACACTAGCATATAACAAGAGACTATTCTTTAAGCAGTAAAACCCCCCCCTCCACTGCTGCGTGACCCCACTCCAATGGCAGTGGGTCGCCCAGTGTCTCCCCTCCTTTCTCTCTACTCCTAGTCATCCCTGCAAGAAAGAGAACTATACCAAAATGTAAAAAGCTGTGTGTTTAGGATATATATTATACACAAAAAAGAAGCGAGAAGAAAAAGGAACATTTTAAGATAATGTATTACGTTTTGTTTTTTATTCCATGATGTATTTATTTTCTTTTTGGCTAATTGGCTAATTATGGCTAATTATGTAATTTTCTACAACACTTCATAATGTCATTAAAACCCATATGGACTACGATAGAATCGATTTCCATGTCTTGACGTAGTACGTTCGGGAGCAGCTTAGTAATGTCATTTACTCGAGCTCCGGGATCGGACGTTGTTTTTGTACCAGGAACGGTCACATTTCTTACCATGGAGCTTCCCAAAATCCCAAAAGTGGCCACTCGATAAAGGGGTTAGGGGCCAAGTGTCCCAATTTGAGATTCAGCCTAACTATTAACAGTAAGTTGAGACCCTGAATGAGGTCCTACATTTTTTTATAATAAGTCATTATTATTAATATTATTTTTATTATCGGGGGGGGCAAGGAGCCCTAAGCGACAGCTTATGATGCTTATGCCTGGAGCCGGCCCTGCCACTGAGTGTTAATTTACTCTTTAGAGTTAAATTAACTCTATAAATGTTACACTGAAAATTCAACACTTGGTAACACTGGCCAATTTGCTGTGTATGCTACCCTCAATCACTTTCCAAAGCAGCTAAAGAGCACTGAGGAGCCTATAGCATGGCTCTTCCATACCGTCCTACTCAAGCCAAGTGGAATCAACGCATGCAAGTCCACTAACTGCTTGGACAGATTGGCAAATCCCCCATGCATGGAGGAGTTTAGACACAGCCTGGGATTCCATCAGGGACAACTGCAGTAAATCATCACTGTTATCTTTGCATCCACATGGTTCCCAGCCTTCCTGGATCACTGGCACACTGCTCATGATCTCATGCTGCCTCCACCCAAGGGATCAGCGTGTTTGCAACCAATCTTTGGGCACATAATCTGGGCCAGATAGTGTGGCATATTTCAAACAATTGATCGGGGTGTTGTTGAAGTATGCTTGGTGCTTGGGTCTTATTGTGGCTGCGACTGGAAAACTGGACTGTCTGATGGATGCTGCCAATGGTTGCTTGAAACCCAGACAAAAAAATTTGATCTTGGATCTTTTTTGTTTGTTCAATTGTAGGCAACATGTGTTATTCCGGGACATCACAATATGGAAGCATTGGCATACCTGCTGTCTGACATGAATGGCCATAGAAAAGGATTTCTAATTTTATCCCAGTAGAAAATTATTTCTCATGTAATCCCTCAAATAACCAAAGTTAGAGAAACAACAAAAACTTCCATGCAGGATACATACTTTTACTTCAGTTTATGTCTATAGGAAATGCACATTGACTGCATTTTAAACTGCAAAATCCCCTCATAGGCCCCTGCTGCTACAATCTTCATGTCATCTGTGGGAGTGAACATTAGGAAGGCATCCACCAGGGTTGTACTGCATAATGTGAGTACAGTATTGAGATAAATATGACTCCGTCTGGAGAGTGCTGCATAGCAAGGGGGTGTACAATCAGCCCCCATATTAATGACCCACGGGCATTCTTCCAAAGAACATTATATTGACTAACTTACATTACTTATATTACTTACTTATATTGACTAATATAACAAATCAGCGTCATGTCTGTTTTTCAAGTGGTTTAAAGTTAGAATCCTTAATTGAAACAATAACAGTGTCACCCCACCTCTATTTTGGTATAAAGCTAAGGGATGGGCCTGGAGAAATGTAACCACTCTCAAATTCATAGACAGAACTATGGATGCAAGGACTGACCATTGATGATAAAATAAAGTATAGTCTAGTTTTAACCATATTTTGAGGGTATACAGTGTTTGTTTGCATTTACATTTACATTGTTTACAAACATTGGAGTAAAACAAGCTTATTATTTGGGTTCTCTTTTGGTATGACAGTTGAACTAAGCTCATGAGGCATTTATAAGTTAGATTCTTCAAGAAGCAATGGGTATATATCATTAAATCTAAAAATGTATGAAGCAACTAAGGATTCTAGCTTTAATGGCCAACTTATAGATAAACCACTTTGAATTCCTTTTATTCTGGGTCTATGTGATGATAACTACAGGCAGTGCAGATTTTTCCACACCAAAAAATGTATTGACTAAACAAAGGAAATAGTAAACCCCCACAAGGGATAGTGTTACTAAAGCCCTAAAAAGCTGTGTGGCTAGAGAGGCCTGATAAAATCTTGTCTGACTACACAGAGGCAATAACAAGTCCACACAGTTGTGAGAGGTGAGGAGGGAATGGAAGGGATGTTAGACTCCTGGGGGTCTTCCTAATGTGTTTTTCACTACGGCTTCTCCTCTTCAGAAATGTTGTCACACCCAGACCCATCTCCTCCCTCCGCCTGTCATAGTTCCCCGCCAACTTCTATTCACCAAGTAAGGTTTGGTACTCTTGATGTATTTTCAACATTCCTCAGTCGCAAACTAACTCTAGGGAGATGGGAGAGTTGATCCATCCTAACATTTGTCAGTCCCACAGACGTAAACCTTTGTTTTGCAGCCTACCCCTCTCAGAGCCACAGCAAGAGGTTAGCTCTGCCATGAGGAAAGCCAATAAACACTAAGGTCTGCCATGTTATCGCCAGTGCAAACTCTCTGACACTAAATTATTAACATCAGTCAAAAGCTATTTCCTTTCATCCATCTAGCACAAGACAGGTGAAACAGATCAGGTGTGATGTTGTACATGACCCTAAGCATGATGGGATGTTAATTGCTTAATTAACTCAGGAACCACACCTGTGTGGACGCACCTGCTTTCAATATACTGTACTTTGTATCCCTCATTTACTCAAGTTTTTCCAATATTTTGCTAGTTACCTGTAATACACCTAACAGTGATCTATTAAAAGTGAAGTGTGTACCATGCCTACCCAGGGATTGGTTTAAGTCCTATTAATATGCTCCAATACGAAAATGATATTCAGATGAAAAGATATTGTGCAAATATATAGTATACGGAACTCTTTTCCGAGTGCATGTCAACTTAAGCTAAATTACTATGGTGTTCTCTCTGCTATACAATATACTTGAGGAAATGCAACACTCTCTGTCTCTGTTTATTACATTGCCTAACTGTGTAGTGCATCTTGTGCTCTGGGTGCTTGAATGACAGTAATTGTGCTGTTTGGGACACTCTGTGAGATAGTGGAAGGCGAGGAGAGGCTAGAGATGAGTGGATAAAGGCCACAAGGTCACAGTCATTTTACTAGAGCTGTCCTGTCTATATATATTCCAGGTGATCTAGCTACCTGGCCTGAGCCCACTTCATTCCACTGCATATTACCTGTAGGGAGGACAGTCCACACAATCATGAACTTTTGGAATAGTGTCCAGTGGGTATTTGGTTAACCAAACAAAACCTTGGTAGCAGAGGTTTAGGAAACTTTCAGGAAAAGTGCCTTCAGGAGATGGCAGTTTGTGTACTTATGCTATGATACCCTTCCCGTCCCCTCTTATTAGTTGGATGTGTCACTAAAGGTTGAATTTATTATCTTTGCTAAAATGGAACCCAACACCACCTCAGCTGATCCACTTCATTTTTCCTCCATAGATTTTCTGTGGCCCTAGTTTAGATCAAGTTCACCAGGTTATTAGATACGCTGCACTTTGTTCAAGTGGAAAGACCTATGATTGCCTACAACTTCCTTTAAGGCAATTTGTATACAGTATTGATGACAATCCTCTGTAATTGCCACGTCTCCGTTGACCATAAATGTCAATGTGATACAACATGGTGATTTGCTTTTTTAACTATACAATGGGAAGACTTCAAATTAAACATTGTGTACATTGAGCTGTCATCTAACCGAAGTGCTAAGAATATTATCTGAGAGACAAGGTGACAGGGTGTGAGTGTATGAGAAGTTGTAGCTGAGGGGAGTCTTAGAAGCTGGGTTATGAATGTTTCTTTGTTGGTGTCACTCTCTCTGTGAGAGAGAGCACTTTGGGTATTTTGCGGAAGTGAGAGCTAATAACCTCATCAACGTGGAGCACCGGAGCATGAATTTTCATCTAAGGAATGGATCTGTTTGTGCATCTCTCCCTAATACTGGAAGCATGAGAAACTGACAACAACCATAATGAACCAATAAAAATACTAATTTGGGGTAAAAGACCCTGACATAATGAAAACTAAAAAGAGCACTTAAATGGATAAACAAGGAGTGCAAATTGGTGAAGGGAAGCTAACATGAGGAAGTTGATGAATGTTTAAGAGTATATAAATGTATTTGTGGGCTTTGCTGAGCACCCCAGTAATTACTGCATCTGGAGGGAGTTCTCACTGACACTGAATGCTGTTACTGTAAAATAAAAATGTGTTCTTAACTGACTTGCCTAGTTAAATAAAAAATTAATAAATATATATATACAGTAAATGTGATTTATTTTTTTTTGACATTTTGAGTCTCATAGAAAAGGGTCTGAATATTTAAATATATTTATTATATTTTTTATACATTTGCAAAATGTTTTTGCTTTGTCATTATGAGGTATCGTATGTAGATTGATGAGGATAAAAAACGATTTAATCCTTTTTTAGAAAAAGGCTGTAAAGTATCAAAATGTGGAAAAAGTCAAGGGCTGGGAATAGTTTCCGAATGCACTGTATGTTTATTTGTGCAAGTGAACTTCAGGTCAAATTGAATAAGAACAAATCATAATCAGGTGGAATAATTAACTCCTCAATCCAGGAAACTGGTGTATTCGATATATACATTACCAGTCAAAAGTTTGGACACACCTACTCATTCAAGAGTTTTTCTTTATTTGTACTATTTTCTACAATGTAGAATAGTAGTGAAGACATCAGAATTATGAAAAAACACATATGGAATCATGTAGTTACCAAAAATAGTGTTAAACAAATCAAAATATATTTTATATCTGAGATTCTTCAAAGCAGCCACAATTTGACTTGATGAAAGCTTTGCACACTCTTGGCATTATCTCATCCAGCTTCACCTGGAATGCTTTTCCAACAGTCTTGAAGGAGTTCCCACATATGCTGAGCACTTGTTAGCTACATTCTGCGGTCCAACTCATCCCAAACCATCTCAATTGGGTTGATGTCAGGTGATTGTGGAGGCCAGATCATCTGATGCAACACTCCATCACTCTCCTTCTTGGTCAAATAGCCTTTACACAGCCTGGAGGTGTGTTGGGTCATTGTCCTGTTGAATATCAAATGATAGTCCCACGAAGTGCAAACCAGATGGGATGGCGTATCGCTGCAGAATGCTGTGGTAGCCATGCTGGTTAAGTGTGCCTTGAATTCTAAATAAATCACTGACAGTGTCACCAGAAAAGCACCTCCAAACCATCACACCACCTCCTCCATGCTTCACGTGGGAACCACACATGCGGAGATCATCCGTTCACCTACTCTGCGTCTCACAAAGATACGGCGGTTGGAACCAAAAATCTCAAATTTGGACTCAGACCAGAGGACAGATTTCTACCGGTCTAATGTCCATTGCTCATGTTTCTTGGCCCCAGCAATTCTCTTCTTATTATTGGTGTCCTTTAGTAGTGGTTTCTTTGAAGCAAAATCGACTATGAAGGCCTGATTCACACAGTCTCCTCTGAACAGTTGATGTTGAGATGTCTCTGTTATGCGCCAAATACACTTGTTGTATTTGGCGCACGTGGCAGATAACGTTTGATTTGATTACCTGAACTCTGTGAAGCATTTATTTGGGCTGCAATCTGAGGTGCAGTTAACGCTAATGAACTTATCTTCTTCATCAGAGGTAACTTCCTTTCCTGTGGCAGTCCTTATGAGAGCCAGTTTCATCATAGCGCTTGATGTTTTTTTTTATCATTTCATTTTAGCTTTTTTCTTGGTCTTTTACCAAATAGGGCTATCTTCTGTATACCACCCCTACCTTGTCACAACACAGCTGATTGGCTCAAACGCGCTATGAAGGAAAGAAATTCCACAAATTAACTTTTATGAAGGCACACATGTTAATTGAAATGCATTGCAGGTGACTACCTCATGAAGCTGGTTGAGAGAATGCCAAGAGTGTGCAAAGTTGTCATCAAGGCAAAAGGTGGCTACTTTGAAGAATCTCAAATATAAAATATATTTTGACTTCACTTTTTTGGTTACTGCATAATTCCATATGTGTTATTTCATAGTTTTGATGTCTTCACTTTTATTATACAATGTAGAAAATAGTAAAAAATTAAGAAAAACCCTTGAATGAGTAATTGGGTCCAAACTTTTGACTGGTACTGTATTTTTGAAAAATAAAACACTAATATATTTTGATTAGATAAGTATTCAACCCTCTGAGTCAATCAATATATGATAGAATCACCTTTAGCAGTGAATACAGCTGTGACTCTTTCTGGGTCTCTTAGAGCATTCCACACCTGGATTGTGCAACATTTGCACATTTTTACTTTCAAAACTCTTAAAGATTTGTCAAATTGTTTTTTTTCAGGTCTTGCCAAGATTTTCAAGTAAATTTAAGTCAAAACTATAACTAGGCCACTCAGGGACATTCACTGTCTTCTAGGTAAGCAACTCCTGTGTAGATTTTGCCTTGTGTTTTAGGTTATTGTCCTGGTGAATTAATCTCTGTGTCTGATGGAAAGCAGGCTGAACCAGGTTTTCCTTTATTTATGTTTTATTTATTTCACCTTTATTTAACCAGGTAGGCAAGTTGAGAACAAGTTCCCATTTACAACTGCGACCTGGCCAAGATAAAGCAAAGCAGTTCGACACATACAACAACACAGAGTTACACATGGAGTAAAACAAACATACAGTCAATAATACAATAGAAAAAAAACTAATCTATATACAAAGAGTGCAAATGAGGTAGGATAAGGAAGGTAAGGCAATAAATAGGCCATGGAGGCAAAGTAATTACAATATAGCATTTAAACACTGGAATGGTAGATGTGCAGTAGATTAATGTGCAATGTAGAAAAACTGGGGTGCAAAGTAACAAGATAAATAAATAAATACGGTAGTGGATGAAGTAGTTGGTTGGGCTATTTACAGATGGGCTATATACAGGTGCAGGGGTCTGTGAGCTGCTCTGACAGCTGGTGCTGGTAAATGACATCACCGAAGTCAAGGATCGGTAGGATGGTCAGTTTACAAGAGTATGTTTGGCAGCATGAGTGAAGGATGCTTTGTTTGCGAAATAGGAAGCCAATTCTAGATTTAATTTTAGATTGGAGATGTTTGATGTGAGTCTGGAAGGAGAGTTTACAGTCTAACTAGACACCTAGATATTTGTAGTTGTCCACATAATCTAAGACAGAACGGGCGGACGGGCGGACAGGTGTGGGCAGCGATCGGTTGAAGAGCATGCATTTAGTTTTACTTGCGTTTAAGAGCAGTTGGAGGCCACGGAAGGAGAGTTGTATGGCATTGAAGCTTGTCTGGAGGGTAGTTAACACAGTGTGAAAAGAGGGGCCAAAAGTATACAGAATGGTGTGGTCTGCGTAGAGGTGGATCAGAGACTCACCTGCAGCAAGAGCGACATCATTGATGTATACAGAGAACAGAGTCGGCCCATAGAGACTGCCAGAGGCCCGGACAACAGGCCCTCTGATTTGACACACTGAACTCTATCGGAGAAGTAGTTGGTGAACCAAGCGAGGCAATCATTTGAGAAACCAAGGTTGTCGAGTCTGCCGATAAGGATGTGGTGATTGACAGAGTCGAAAGCCTTGGCCAGATTAGGATTTTAGGATTTTGCCTGTGCTTAGCTCCATTCCATTTAATTTATATCTTGAAAAACTCCCCGTTTCTTAATGATCACAAGCATAATGATTACATAACATAATGCAGCCACTACTATGCTTGAAAATAAGGAGAGTGGTACTCAGTAAAGTTTTGTATTGGATTTGCCCCAAACATAACACTTTGTATTTAGGACTCAAAGTTAATTGCTTTGCCACATTTTTTGCTATATTACTTTATTGCCTTGTTTCAAACAGGATGTATGTTTTGGAATATTTTTATTCTGTACAGGCTTCCTTCATTTAACCTTTTCACACATACCAACAAATGGGTGTGATCATTCTACAGTGGTCCCTGCAGCGGACACTCAAACCTGTGTGATTAGAATGCATATTTAGAATGTCCAGTTTCGGTTGACGTAAAAGTCAGCATTTGAGCTAGCCACACTGGTTTTTCATAGAAACATTTTGCACAAACTGAGGAAAGATGGATGTAACACCAGCAGTCATATTTAGAGAACTCTCAGCTGACAGAAACCACAATATGAATTAGCTAATAGCAATTGCTATTTATAATTATTCACGGGTGAGCTAACCATTGTTCTAAATAATTGAGTAAAACACTTTTTAGAAATCGAAAGTAATACAACGATGGGTAGTTTGTGTGCGCCGCCATGTTTGTTAATTCACGTCAACCAAAGATAATAAGAGGAGACAAGATACGTTTGCTCTGTTTGCAGTATGCATGTTGAAGGGGGTGTGTTGTCTACGATCATTCACTTCCGGAAGATTACTCGAATGCAATAATCGGAATGCATTATTTGTAACCAGTACTTGAAAACATGTGAATAAAACTGTAAATACATTATGCCCCACAAATACCGTTACATACAGTGGAAGTCGGAAGTTTACATACACTTAGGTTGGCGTCATTAACCTCTCAGGGATCACTGCACAACTTGACCGTTTTGGAGAGCCTGGCGTGCCCAAAGTAAAATGCCTCCCATTCAGGCCCAGAAAATAGGATATGCACATATTTGGTACCATTGGATAGGAAACACTCTGAATTTTGTAAAAGTGCTAACCATTTGTCTGTGAGTAAAACAGAATGGATATGGCAGGTGAAACCACGAGGAATGTCTGTCCTGGAAAAAGTGGTTTTGAAACATTGCTCATTTGGAACCCCTCCCTTATGAAAATGCCCTTATAAGGGCATATGAATGCAGTACCTATCGCTTCCTCTGGATGTCAACAGTCTCGAGACACTGTTCAGATTATTTTCAGATGCTATTAGAGCAGAGAAGAAGAGGAATCAGGAAGTGTCCCCAGAGATGTCAATAGAAGAGGACGCGCGCTCTCGCCAGGCGCGCTCTGTGGTTTTTTCCTTTCTTATAGCCCAGTTTATATTCCGGTTGAAATATTATGCTATTTCTACATAAAAGTGTTCCTAAGGATACATTTAAAATGATGTTTGATTGTTCTTGGACAAGTTTATAGGTATAAGTTGAACGAGTTCTCTTCACGTTTCAATGGACGAGTGGATGCTGTAGTTTCTGATTATAACGCGCGAACCAAACGGAGATTTATGGATATACTACATTACTTTTTCTAACAAAAGAACCATGGATTGTCTTCATTGGACACTTGGGAAGCCATCAGCAGAAGTTCTTCAAAAGGTAATTGATTTGTTTTTGCTGTGAAATGTGTTATGTGTGAACCGTGAAGGCTAATGAATTCATGGTAATGGCAAAAATATGTTAGGTGCTACCCTCAAACAATCAAATGTGGTGCTTTCGCCGTAAGGCCTTTTTGAAATCTGACAACGCTGTGATATTGCCAAGAAGCAGAGCTTTTGATGACTATGAAACACTTGTATATTGATGCATGTTTAATAATTCAACTTTTGGATTTTGAATTTGGCGCCTTGCATTTCACCTGGTAGTGTCGGGAGTGGGGTGGTAGGGATGTTGTGTAAATCAAATGATACAAACCCCCCAAAAATGTATTTTAATTCCAGGTAGTTAGGCAACAAAATAGGAAAAATGCCAAGGGGGGTGAACACTATCGCAAGCCACTGTATGTATACAGGAAAAAAAGCTCTCCAAAACCCTGACCATGTATACAGGATAAAAAGCTCTCCAAAACCCTGACCATGTATGAAGGTTGAATATAGTCACGTTCCCAGGTATAACAACCCAGTATAATATACCTGGAACTTGTTAATATTCAACATTCATAGTGATTGATTTCGTAAGGAATTTGTAGAGCCTGTGTACAGTGGTTGCTCAACTAAAAGTTTTGTGATTATGCTGCAGGATTTAGAGGTAATTTGTGGTTTAGTAAGCTACCCTGCGTCACTACTTGATTGCTCCAGACCAACACAAGGGGGAGTTAGAGCACTGATTATGCTTTGGGGTCCCAAGGTGCTACTGTGTCTCTAACTGACAATGAATGGGCGACATAAACCAAATAGAAACTGATAATTGTGCACTTACTTACTAAAACTGTTGTTACCCTAAGGTTTTCATTCAAAGATAAACTTAGAATACAATTAGGGTGTGGAAATGTTAGGATTATTTTGCTCTTACTGTAGTACTATAGCCTACTCCCGACCAGTCACATTGTACAGTGCCTGAATTGCACAGCGGTCTAAGACAATGCATCGCAGTGCAAACTGCATTGCCACAGCTGGTTCAATACCCGTGCCGGTCACGACTGGGAGACCCATGATGTGACTGTAGGCTTTTGGTTTCTCTCCCTCTAAAAACAGAAATAAATTACTCTAAATAATAAACTGGCTTTATTTACAAATTACTCACAATCTCACCCCATGTTCAAGAATGGCCTTTTTCTCGCTCGCTTTAGGTTATTTGAAAAAACTACAAAAAAATGTAAACAAGCCATATAAAGTTGGTTGCAATTTCAGTTTAATCCACCAGAAAAGACAGAACAAATAATACCACAAATATTGTGGTTAAACTCAAATATACTAATTGATAAAATGCCCCTTAGATATTAATTTATAATCCTACAAACCTCTAAATGTAATTATTGGCAGAGAGTCACGTCATTGAAAAAATATTTGTATATATACTGTAGGCCTACCGTAGGCAACTTGAGTCTCAATAGTGTTGAGTAATGTGCCGTTAAGTGGTGTAGGTGTTATTTATTTAAAAAGCATATTGATGTTAGAAACAAAAGGATTTGAAGCAATAGCCTACCCGCGTATGGTTAACTATTTCAGCTTCATTTCGCGCTGCTCTGAGACAAAACTGTTGTTACATATCCCTCCCAATAACAATATCCACTGTATAGCAAAACAAAACAAAAAAAAGTTAAAACACATGTCTTGATAAATCAATGACATTATTTATTTTCACCAAATCTCCGTTTGGGTATTGGTTAGACTACAATTAGGGTGTGAAAATGTTATGCTCTTAGTACTGTAGCCTACTCCCGACCGTCACGTTGTACAGCACCATATTTTCCATTCCATCCTAAAAGAGACCCTGAGGGTTTAGTTTTTCTTGGAATAGAAACACCATAATATTAATCAAATTAATTAAGCAAAATGTCTTAAAATCAATCCCATATATTATGTTCCTACAAAAAAAAGGTTTAAAATTCTCTAGTACAGCCAATGTTGAAGAATATCGAATGCTTCTCAAAGATGCTCTCTGGTGGTCAAATAAGCACTAACTAGCATTAAATGGTAACAATGGCTGACAATTAAATAACACCGTACCTCCATCGTGCACAAGCTGATTTTGTCTCCTCACACCAAAAGCAACCACGACACGCAGGTTGAAATATCAAAATGAACTTTGAACCAATGATATTACTTTGGGGACTGGACAATGTTGTTAGCGCCTTTTCTTTCCTGCATTTTTCAGTGACCCTATATTCTGTATTCTGTATTCTGATTCTTCTGATTTCACCTCGAATGAGGAGTGGTAACATGGGTAAGTACATGATTGCATATTGTACAATAGTGACGCCAGGACAGGAGTTTAATAAATGCACATTTTAATAAATGCAAGGTCTGTGAGAGGCACTTTCCTCTCACAGACTCCCATATGCCAATAATGTACATGATGGCAGGCTGATTACTATAATTAGCCAGTCTCTTTCACCTTTACAACCAAACCACTCCGGTATGAGATATGAACAATGCATTTACTGAATAAAAGCCCATGAAATAAGAAACTGTAATATTATACAAGTAAAAATAAACATTACCTTATGCATGCTTTTCTAAACAGCATGGATTAACAGAAGCCACTTGTTAAAACAGAGGTTGGTCGCCCTTGTATTATTGAGGTACAGACAGGGAAGGAGGTGGTGGTTATGGGTGCATCCCATAAATGTGCTAAGAAGGGAGCATGGGCAATACTACCACCTTGTCCAGGAGCTGCTCTTGGACCCTGCCCGACATCACCGATACTTCCGGATGAGTGTAGAAGAGATGGAGACTGTCTTTTGTTGGCCCAGACCTCACCAAGCAGACAACCAACTACAGGACCCCAATAGAACCTAAGCAAAGAATAGCTGTCACTAAGGTTAGTTATTGGAAAAGGCTGTATTGTGTAAGAAGGTGCATGGAGAAAAGCAGTATACTCTAGTGTAAAGAAACTCGAGCACACTGGTGATCATGGTGCTCCACAGATGTAGGCCTGTGTTCCATTACATCTAGGAAGCAGATCACCAGTTATAGTGTCTTCATTATACTCAAGGTAAGTAAGACACAGTTCTTTGTTTAGTCTTTTATTTATAATTATTTAAGGTGACATTAACAGTCACATCAAGGCATGGTGAACCTGTTGTGGTTGACATTAACCGCCACAACAAGGCATGTAAACAAATATGGCATATCCCTCCCAATAACAATATCCACTGAATAGCAAAAAACTATTTAAAAAGGTTAAATGCAAGGTGCAATGCATATATAATTGCAACAACAAAGTGCAAATAGTGCATACATCAATGTTTCCCTTTTTAAAACATTAGAACATAGGCTGGGATCTGCCTTTTAGGAGGGGAATATTGATGTGACTGGGAGTCTCTGTCCCAGCTCTCTTGAGAGAATGTACTGAAGCTGTCATCCCAGCTATGTGTTGGAGACCTTGGTTCTGGTAAATAATGATCCCTCGGCTCATCGTACATGATTGGCTGCAGTAAACCTCTTCCGTGTGGAGTACTTGCAGGCCGTGGTGGTGGCAGTGGTGTTGCCTGCTGGTCATCCCAGTTGTGTTGGAGACCTAGATCCTGGTGAGTAGGAGTATTGATGCCTGGGCTGGCCGTACATCATAGGCCGCAGTCCAGCTCTTCCATACGGAGCATCAAAGAGCCATTGTGGTGGTGGAGGTGGTGAGGTGGTGGCATAGGTGTTGCATGCTGGTCATCCCAGTTTACAATCAATGGTAGTAGTTGCACTCAGATGTCCCTTCTTTCTTCCTATTTTCTTCAGGTCTGGCACAAAGCTGAGCACAAATGCCTCATCCTCATCCTCCGAGGTAGCAGCAGAAGGGATTGGCTTCCGGACAAATGCAAACAGCTCTTCTTCCACATCTTGATAGTTGACCTTCTGTATTCTTTTTCTTGGCTGCCAGTCTTGAGCTGTGTCTGTAGTGGTTGGTTTTGACTGTTGTTCAGGCATCTGAAGCACAGGGTCATGGCTCAGGTACACCACGTCGTCTTCAGTGTCATCGGGCTCCATAGGTTGTGGCTAAGGCAAATCAGCATTTTTAAGGCTGAGGTTGCCTCTTCAGCTATAAAAAGGTCAACATAAATTAAAAGTCAAACGTGTTTTAAGTAAACTTCAGAAACCTCAGTTTAGGCTCAATTAATCATATTTCTCAAATCTGGATCACAATGTCTAACACTGCTGGTTTTCATCATTCCTCTGTAATAAGAGACTGATTCATAATCTATAGGCCTATATAATCACTAATTCAGAAATGGGATACCAGCTGACATGAATCAATCACGTAATGACTTAGCAGGTAGAATATAAGGCCAGCAATATTGCAATTAATTGAGATTTAGAATTCTGTGCAATCAACTCAAATGTATTTTATAACTTACCTTCTTGGCTGGACGTAAGGTATCAAGAATAATAATGTTCTCATGTATTTCCATTCTTTCTGAGTGGTTCCCCCAGAACCACTGGGCTGGGCCTTCCGTAGGTGCCTTACAAAAGTGTCATGGAGGGACTTCCATCTGGTTTTGCACAATTCAACTTCTGTGAAGAGTAAAATAGAACTGATTGTTAACCAATAACAAAAATGTATTTTGTCATTACAGGTATTTGGCATCTGGAGACTCTATTTGCAGCCTGGCCTTCACCTATCATCTTGGATTCGAGAGCGTGTCGCAGTGCATTATGGAGAATTGTGAGGCCATAGAGAGGAGGATGCTGGCGACTCATCTGCCACGACCCACTGAGGAAGCCTGGAGACAAACTTCTCAAGAGTTTCATGAAGAATGGGACTTTCCAAATTGTTTGGGATCGGTTGATGGAAAACATTATGATCACCAAACCACCAAACTCAGGGATCAGTTTTTTTATTATAAAAGAACCGTCTCTGTGGTGTTACAAGCCCTTGTGGATGCCAAATACCACTTCTCAGCTATTGGAAGAAACCGTGACAGAGGAGTCTATGCAAACTCCACATTTGGAAGGGCACTGGCATCTAAAAGCCTGCAGGTGCCCCAAGATGCATTACTACAATGTGCATCCTCCATAACTTCCTCACAAAGCCTTGTGATGTGGAGATGTGGCTACAGCAGGGTGGGGCAGGGATGAGGCAAGGCATGAGAGGCATTGCCATCCAGGCCAACAGAGCAGGTCAGGAGGCAGTTTCTGTCAGGAAAAGGTTTACTAAGTATTTCACCTCTGTGGAAGGCAGAATTGACTTCCAGGACAGAATGGTTGTAGCTAGGCCTACTTAGGTGTGTGTGTGTGTGTGTGTGTGTGTGTGTGTGTGTGTGTGTGTGTGTGTGTGTGTGTGTGTGTGTGTGGTTACAAAATCTTTCTACCTGATTGTTTATCAACATGGGACAGTAAGTTCAACTTTGACATCTTCATTTATTTTGTGTATTCATTCTACACTTTAAAACTATTGTACAATTTCACCACTATTTCAACAATGAACAAAAAAACATGAACATTTGAAAAATGGAAATACTAGTAATTTTCCAACAAATTTTCTCACATGACTGTTGGCTTCAGAGGATTTCTGTATTAAAAAAAGCATACAGCACACATGCCATTCACATTCAGCTAACGCTAGCTAGTTCGTTTTATGAACAGTTTGAATTGAGGTGTGTTCCGCCTCATTCATTCACATAAAAGTAGTAATTTTTACTTTTGCGGACCAATAAATGTTTTAGACATTTCTTACCCGGACAGAATTCCCCAAACACTTCCCAATTGTTTGTGCAGTTCAAGTCTGCAGACATTTGCTCTCCCGTCCTGCACAAACGTGTTCCACATTTTCCGTCTGTTGCCTGCATCGCAGTCATAGTTGTTTTCGTTACCAATAATAACTTTGGAAATGTGTGCGTTTCTATCAAAGTAAGTTCCTTGTTACGTTATAATAGTTTCTGTATGTCATGTCGTTTCGTTTCTATATTTTTGTGTATATTCCTTTTAACCGTGGACACGCGAGCTAACGTTACTCATTTCATAACCTTTATGGTGTTATATTCAATCGTGCTTATGTAGCTAGCTACATTATTCTATTAGCTCTGTAAAACAATGCTAATTGCGTCAGAAGTATTGGCTTGTTGTGTTTTGAAGCTACCCTGGAAAAATGTAAAAACATCTTAAACCACTTGGTTGTTTTCCGAGTGCATTCCATAAAGCTGTTTATTATGTCCGCCTTATCCACTGCCCCCATTTTGAGGTTATAGTCAAGCACGCAGTCTGGTTAGATGTTTTTCTCTCCAGTCAGGTGGTCCACCTTCCCTGTCGCCGACATGGTTGCTGTATGGACAGTGGAGAGGACATGGACGTCTTGTTTGTCATGCCACTTTACTGCCAGCTGTTGACATTTGTTATTTTGTATAACGGGTAATTTAGGATGGCAGTAGCATTGCTGATGAAATGCAGTCATCGCAGCAGAACTAGGAAGCGGTCTTGGGAAAAGAGGGTGGCAAAGAAGGGAGTTGCAAACATCATCATTCAGGACTGTCACCAGGAAGGTACACATTTCACTAATTGTGGTTGTCACCCATTTAGCGAGTTTACCCCCCACTCCTGGCTCTCTCTTCTCCTGTAGCTCCATGGCATAGCGATTGGTCTCCTCTACTATGTCTCCCACCAGCTACTCTGTCAGAAACAACTTGAAGCACTCTGCCTCAGTTGGAAATGGCAAGGGGTGTTGCACTCCAGACTGGGACTCATCAAAGCAAACAGCAGGGCCAGGAGGGGTGAAATGGCTGGCGGCCTTCCAGCTACCACAGAACTCCTGTACTTCATCCACTGTCGGTCTGCATCCATCAACACCAGCATCTTCAAAGGGACCTGGGACCGTCAGTGGACAAGGATCCTCAGATTCAGGGTTCTCAATGGCTGCAAGGTTGGGGGGCAGTTCCTCTCTGTCAGAATCTGATTCCTGACTTTCAGACTCATTGTCAGAATTTTTAAAAAATCTCCAGAATTTCCACATTTGTGAGTTGTCTCCTTTTGAAAGACATTGCTAATGCTACAGCTTAGCTCACTAGCTACATACATAAACAACAACACTGAGTGGCTCAGAGTGGGAGTGAGAGGTTACTTGATTGACTGCCGGCACGCGCAACTTGTATCAATCAGAAAATGTTTTGTGTGGTAATTATTTATATATTCACTGTTTTATTCACAGTGACAAATCACGCATTCCGATTCTTGCATAGATTGTAATGGGCACGTGTGTAAAATACTTTTTTGAAGGTTGCACTGATTATGAGCTAATCTAATTCCAGCTGTGTGTAGTCATGTTTGTTGACGTAATCGTCTGTTGGACAAAAGATGTTATAACAAAATGAGGTGAGTAAGGAAGGCTTCACAAGATTGTGAACGCGAACCACTTTATTTTTCTTTCCTATCGTTCACGTTATCGTCCGGTTGAAATATTACAGCAAATATACCCAAAAGGATACCTAAGGATACATTAAAAATGATGTTTGACTTCTTTGTAGAAAGTGTATAGGTATAATTTGAACGTGTTCTCTTCACGGTTCAATGGCGACTCGGTGGATTTTATGATCATAACGCGCCATCCAAACGGAGATTTATGGATATAATAAATGACTTTTTCTAACAAAAGAAGCATGGATTGTCTTCGTTGGACACTTGGGAAGCCCTCAGCAGAAGTTCATCAAAGGTAAGTGATTTTATTTTAGCGATTTTATGCGTTTTGTGAGACCCGTGTTGGGTTATGGATTTATGCTAATGCATAAATATTAGAGGTTCTACCCTCAAACAATCAAATGTTGTGCTTTAGCCGTAAAGCCTTTTTGAAATCTGACAGTGCTGTGATATTGCCAAGAATCAGAGCTTTTGATGACTATGCAACACTTGTATATTGATGAATGTTTAATTTTTGGAACTTTTGGATTTTGAATTTGGTGCCTCACATTTGACATTGGCGCCCCACCACTCCGTAAGTAGTTAATGGTGGGATGTGAACGATGGTAGACGTCACCCCCCCCCATGATCATGCATACTATAAACAGACCAAACTCGTCTCCTCTTATTATCTTTGGTTTCTGTGAGGAAAAAAAAGCATGGCAGCACGCAGAAACTACCCATCATTGGATTACTTTCGAATGTTTTACCCAATTATTTCGATCAATGGTGAGCTCACCCGTGATGTGTTTAATTATAAATAGTAATTATATTAGCTAATTCATATTGTAGTTTGTCAGCGACAGTTATACAAATATGTCTGTGTTACGTCAATCTTTCCTCAGATAGAGCTAGGACAAATGTAGCCTACATTGTTCCGGTTTGGATGAATGTGTTAGGCTGTAGATACTTCTGTGAATGACTGAACATTGCATCCCAAAAAAAACTGGCCACATTCTGGACATAACTATGTAAGGACTGTGTTTGTGCAAAATTTTTCTGAAAAAAGAATGGCCAGCTCAAATGCTTATTGTTGCGTCATTCGAAACTGGCCGTTCTAAATAAGTGTTCTAATCACACTGGTTTGATCGTACGCTACAGGGACCACTGTAGAATGATCACACCCGTGTGTTGGTACACAGGGACCACAGTAGAATGCTTACCCCCATGTGTTGGTACATGTGAAAAGGTTAATGTGCATTCAGCCATCAACTGGACTGGAGTGTGTACCTCAGTTCTTCTTTCAATCCTCACCCATGATGACACATGGGTATCTGCTTCTATAAACCAACGAGGAGATGGGAGAGGCAGGACTTGCACTGCGTTCAGCGTCACAAATAGAACTGACTTCTATTTTTGCGCTTGGCAACGTAGAAGCTCCTTGGCGTGCGCGAGCAGTGTGGGTGCAATGATTGAATAAAATATGTGTCCTTGTGTAGTCAGCATGTTCAATAACGTGCCATAGAATTCTACGGCAGCACGCAAGATGTGCTGCAGTATGACGCAACTTTTAAACGAAGAACACTGTAGGTATAGCTTGTGATATTATTTTATAAACATTTGTGGAGAATGTGCAACTTTTTCCCTCAGTCCTTTCCTCCAACAACAACATTATTCAGACAACATTTTGTTACGTTACAGCCTTATTCTAAAATGGATTCTATATTTTTTTCCCCTCATCAATCTACATACAATACCCCTAATGACAAAGCAATACAATGAATTATAAGTGAAATAATCTGTCTGTAAACAATTGTTGGAAAAATTACTTGTGTCATGCACAAAGTAGATGTCCTAACCAACTTGCCAAAACTATATTCTGTTAACAAGAAATGTGTGTACTTTGGTGCAAAAAGTACAAATCAATCCCAGAACAACAGCAAACTTCCGACTTCAACTGTACATAATCTTTCAGACCCTTTGCTGTGAGACACAAAATCGAGCTCAGGTGCATCATGTTTCCATTGATCATCCTTGAGATGTTTCTATAATTTGATTATAGTCCACCTGTGGTGAATTCAATAATTAGACATGATTCGGAAAGGCACACACCTGTCTATTTAAAAGGTCCAATGTTTGACAGTGCATGTCAGAGCAAAAACCAAGCCAAGAGGTTGAAGGAATTGTCCGTACAGCACCGAGACAGGATTGTGTCGAGGCACAGATCTGGGGAAGGGTACCAAAATAATTCTGAAGCATTGAAGGTCCCCAAGAACCCAGTGGCCTCCATCATTTTTAAATGAAAGAAGTTTGGAACCACCAAGACTCTTACTAGAGCTGGCCGCCCGGCCAAACGGAGGGGAGAATGGCCTTGATGGTCACTCTGATTGAACTCTTTGTCCTGAATGCCAAGCATCACATCTGAAGGAAACTAGGCATCACTCACCTGGCCAATACCATCACTAAGGTGGTGGGGGAAGCATCATGCTGTGGGGATGTTTTTCAGCGGCAGGGACTGGGAGACTAGTCAGGATCGAGGGAAAGATGAACGGAGCAAAGTACAGAGAGATCAATGATGAAAACCTGCTCCAAAACACTCAGGACCTCAGACTGGGCCGAAGGTTCACCTTCCAACAGGACAACGACCCTAAGCACACAGCCAAGAGTGGCTTCGGGACAAGTCTCTGAATGTCCTTGAGTGGCCCAGCCAGAGCCCGGACTTGAACCCGATCTAACATCTCTGGAGAGACCTGAAAAAAGTGGTGCAGCGATGCTCCCCATCCAACCTGACAGAGCTTGAGAGGATCTGCAGAGAAGATTGGGAGAAACTCCCAAAATTCATGTGTGCCAAGATTGTAGGGTCATTCCCAAGAAGCCTCAAGGCTGTAATCGCTGCCAAAGGTGCTTCAACAAACTACTGAGTAAAAGGTCTGAATACTTATGTAAATGTGATATTTCAGTTTATTTGTAATATAGATTCTATAGAGTGCCCGTCCAGTGCACTAACACCCATGGGAATGGAGAGTGGTTGAGTGGGGATGCCCAGCTCGGACGCCAGGGTGAAGTCCATGAGACTCACATCAGCCCCTGAGTCGATGAGTACCTGGAGAGACTTGGACTGGTCACCCCACAGCAGGGTGGCATGAAGAGGGAGGCGAGTAAGGGGAGAAGAACAATTATCTTTAAGACCCACCAGAGTACTCACTCCAACGAATGAGCTGGGTCTCTTGAAGGGACAGGTAGACACATAATGACCGACAGTACCGCAATACAGACCACTCTGGGTGTTCAGCCTGCGTACGCGTTCGCGAGCGGCATCGGCTCGGGAAGAGGCAACTCGGCAGTCTTCGGATGCTCTTTGAGGAACTTGGGTAAGCTCGGATCCTCTCAGGGACTTCCGGAGTTAATCAGATGCAAGGTGGGATCCTTGAGTGAGTGATTGTGACCGCAATCAGACCTCTTCTCCCTCCTATGTTCCCGTAACCGTCCATCGATCCGGATGATTAAGGCAACGAGTGAGTCGAGATCCGTTGGTAGTTCCCAGGCTGCAAGTCCTTTACCCCCGCTGATAATCTGAGCAGGAACGTGTCTAACAGCGCTTCCGGGTTCCAGGTACCCTCCGCTGCAGGCGTGCAGAACTCCACCGCATAGTCTGCAAACTGAGGGAGCCCTGCCGAAGCCCTGCCGTACCTTAGCCCCTACCTCGATTGTAACAGTGTCTCTTAACTGAAGACGATGAGGGCGAGGAAAGTACAGAAATCCATTAATTTCCAATGGAAGAGAAGTGAAGTGGGCAAAGAGAAAATGGGCGAGGGACATGAACAGGGTGGGATCAAATTTGGGGAAAGCTGAACTTGATGCAACATCACTGCATGCTTAAGGATTTACATGTGAGGTCATGTGCTAAACAGTGAGTAGTGTAGTAAAGATTAAGACTAAAAGTAGTAGCCTACAATAAGGAAAAATTCCAGGTAAACAGAAAGTGTACAGATAAAATTATTTTATAAATATTAGATGACGATTACCCAGACACACTTGTCTAAATTGATGGGTCACGTGAAATAAATGCTAAAACCCCCAGCCACATATTGCCAAGTGGTTGGGTCTCTACATAAAAGGTGTAAACGGCACAGCCAAATGGTTACATGCCTAGTAGCAATATCAGAAATAGATAGTGTTAATATAAATAAAATATAGTGCTGATGACTGGGAACTTGCACCCAGTGATGAACTGGTGCATTTGAACCACGCATAAACAAGAATCTATATTCGTAGAGCCTGTTTCTGTCCTGCCCTTGACTTTGGTGCAGATCCATCGGCAATTCCCGAGCAGCTAGCTCATCCTGTACCTCCTCAGCTAATCCGTGCAAAAAAAAGTATTGAAAAGAGATTCTGGATTCCAGGCACTCTTGACGGCCAACGTGCGAAAATCAACCGCGTAGTCTGCCACACTACAGGAGTTTTGACGTAAGTCAAGCAGTTTACTGGCCGCCTTTCTTACTTCTGCCATGTATTCCTCCAGATAACCACAAATGGCAGATTGTTGCTCCCAAACTGACGTAGCCCAGGAGAGCGCCCTTCCTGACATTAGCGTAATAATATACGCTATCTTCGATCTGTCTGAAGGAAACGAAGATGGGTGTAGCTCAAAAATAAGCGAGCACTGACAAATAAAACACCAGCAGGTACCAGGATTCCCAGAATATCCCTCCGGAGGTGGTATATGGGGTTCTTGGGGAGCCGGGATAGGCTGTACAAACTCAACACAGATAGGGAAAAAATTACTGTGTGATTGGAGTTTTTCAGAGGTGGCAGGTAGCCTCTGAGCTAACTCCCTGAATTGCTCCATAATAGCTTTTAACCCATTATCATGGCGTCCCGTCAAGGACCTGAGCCCTTCCAAAAGGCCCTGTACCAACTCCTCATGTCTCCTAAAGGTGGCTCCATGCAGGGAGACAGCATGGTGGAGTTGGTCCAAGTCTGCTGGATCTGTCATGGCCAGTTCATACTTTCAAGGCAAGACCCAGATGCAGACACAGGAGGCAGATGGTTGGAGTCTTACAATGTTTAATACTCCAAAGGGGTAGGCAAGAGAATGGTCGTGGACAGGCAAAAAGGTCAAAACAAGATCAAAGTCCAGGAGGTACAGAGTGGCAGACAGGCTCGTGGTGAAAGCAGGTGGGTACAGAGTCCAGAAAGAGACAAGGGTCAAAACCGGGAGGACTAGAAAAAGGAGAATAGCAAAAAGGAGTACGGGAAAAGCACGCTGGTTGACTTGACTAAACATACAAGATGAACTGGCACAGCGAGACAGGGATAAATACACTGGGGAAAATAAGCGACACCTGGAGGGGGTGGAGACAATCACAGGAACAGGTGAAACAGTTCAGGGCGTGACAATTCTGTAGCGCAGATTAGATGTTTTTGATACAAGAATTTGGTGCAATGCCATAAGGCCTATGTTAGTGACCAGATCAGATAAGCAAAGGTATACAGGGGGGTCCGCAATTACTGACAACCTTGATAAAGATAATCAAAAATAATTGTATAAAATAAATAATTAAAATACTGAGCTACATTGTATGCAAGTAATACCAATTTTTTTTTACAGTGGGACAAATTACTAAGTACATTTAACTTCTCAGGGAGCAGCTCCTGAGGTGACGGTTTTGGAGAGCCTGGCGTGCCCAAAGTAAAATGCCTCCCATTCAGGCCCAGAAAATAGGATATGCATATATTTAGTACCATTGGATAGGAAACACTCTGAATTGTCCAAAACTGTTAACCATTTGTCTGTGAGTGAAACAGAACGGATATGGCAGGCAAAACCCCGAGGAATTTCTGTCCTGGAAAAAGTGATTTTGACACATTGCTCATTTGGGAACCCCTCCCTCATGAAAATGACCATATAAGGGCATATGAATGCAGTACACATCGCTTCCTTATGATGTCAGCAGCCTCGCGACGGTGTTTCCCTCCATTTTGGATGCATTAGCCCAGAGAAAACGACCAAACAAGTGGGTCCCCCCTTGATGTCAACAGTACCCAGGGCGCGCGCCCGAGAAGTCGCGCAGTGTCTTATTTACCGTCTTTAGAGCTCAGTTTATATTCCGGTTGATTTATAATAGTAAATATACGTAAAAGTGTTCCTAAGGATACATTTAAAACTATGTTTGAATGTTCTTGGACAAGTTTATAGGTATAAGATGAACGAGTTCGCGCCACGTTTCAATGGACTAGTGGAGGCTGTCGTTTCTGACTATGACGCGCGAACCAAATGGAGATTTATGGATATAATACATGACTTTTTCTAACAAAAGAACCATGGATTGTCTTCGTTGGACACTTAGGATGACCTCAGCAGAAGTTCTTCAACAGGTAATTGATTTGTTTTCGCTGTGAAATGTGTTATGTGTGTGCCACGCTGGCTAATGAATTCATGGCTATGAGAAAGTATGTGAGGTGCTGTCCTCAAACAATCAAATGTAGAGCTTTCGCCGTAAAGCCTTTTTGAAATCTGACAACGCTGTGATATTGCCAAGAAACAGAGCTTTTGATGAGTATGAAACACTTGTATATTGGT
>QNTS01000644.1:107121-131710 GCA_003317085.1 Hucho hucho
CCACTCAGGCCCAGAAAATAGGATATGCACATAATTAGTACTATTGGATAGGAAACACTCTGAAGTTTCTAAAAGTGTTAACATAATGTCTGTGAGTATAACAGAATGGATATAGCAGGCGAAAACCCGAGGAATTTCTGTCCTGGAAAAAGTGTTTTTGACACATTGCCTCATTTTGAACCCCTCCCTATTGAAAACTGGGAGTAAGATTGCAGTACCTATTGCTTCCACTGGATGTCAACAGTCTCTAGACATTGTTTGGTGATGTTATAGGAGCTCTGGATGGTAATAGAAGAAGAATTTCGAACTGGTCATCGGATGTAAACAGAAGAGGATGCGCGTTCACTGCCTCGAACGCGCTGTGGTTTTTTCCTTTCCTATCGTCCAGTTTATAATCCGGTTGAAATATTATAGTAAATATACATAAAAGTGCTCCTAAGGATACATTATCAATGATGTTTGATTTTTCTTGGAAAAGTGTATAGGTATAGGTTGAACGAGTTCTCTTCACGGTTCAATGGGCGAGTGGACGCTGTATTTCATGATCATAACGCGCCAACCAAACAGAAATTTATGGATATAATAAATGACTTTTTCTAACAAAAGAACCATTGGATGTCTTCGTTGGACACTTGGGAAGCCCTCAGCAGAAGTTCTTCAAAAGGTAAGGGATTTGTTTTCGCTGTGAAATGTGTTTGTGTGAACCGCAATGGTTTATGAATTTGTGCTAATGTAGTTAAAGAATACAGACTCAAACCATGGCAGCAGCATCTCAGAATGCCATTACGGTTTGCTAGTTATAGCCTAATGTTAACTAGCTAACATTGAACCTATTTAGCTAGCTATGACAATCGGTTTGTATTGCTAGTACTCTATGGATTAGGCTTGTGGTTCATTGTTTAGCTAGCATGTCTAAACGAAAGACTCCACTTCGACAGATGATTACATGACCAATCAAGTTGGCCAGGTGTGTCTGACAGTGATTAGGGCAATCTATTGTATAATAATGCCAAAATATTTGTATCTTGAATGTGTCTTTCAGTATCAGTAGAACACGCCTGACTCTCCTCCACCAGTATACAAGGAGAATGGTCTAATGCCTCCCATCAAAAAGAGAGCTGGCCCAAGCAAGCACAGGTTACACCTGAAGCATGAAGACTTGCAGCGAGTGGTGAACTTCAACAACTACACAGAGGATAATGCAAAGGTATTACCAGAACACAAACTTTTTGGTGGAAAGCTGCTGCCATCCCATGTGACGAGCAGCAGTGTGGCATCTCTACAAGGAATCGATGACAACACTTGGTATGTAAAGCATAAACTGAGGATTGACGCTGCTAGACGAGAAGCAGGTACAGGGCGAACATTTAATGAACAACGGACATGAAACAGAACAGGAACAGTGTCTGGACAGGAGAAAAATAACGACATCAATGCTGACACGGGGAACCAACAAAGGAACAAACAGAAATAGACGGGGCAATCAACAAAGGGAAGGAGTCCAGGTGAGTGCTGCTGCACGTAATGATGGTGATAGGTGTGCGTAATGAAGGGCAGCCTGGTGCACAAGAGAGGGAGAGCTGGAGCGACAAACAACACTTTTTGATTGTTTAATTGATGCTCTGGAGCCTGGTGTTTTTTTAAATACCTTTATTTAACTAGGCAAGCCAGTTAAGAACACATTCTTATTTACAATGACAGCATACTCCGGCCAAACCCCGATGACGCTTGGCCAATTGTAAGGTTTGACCTCTTAATCTCTCTAGGAGCGGCAGCTGGGGTGACGGTTTTGGAGCGTCTGGCATGCCCAAAGTAAAATGCTTGCCACTCAGGCTCAGAAAATAGGATATGCACATAATTAGTACTATTGGATAGGAAACACTCTGAGGTTTCCAAAAGTGTTAACATAATGTCTGTGAGTATAACAGAACTCATTTGGCAGGCAAAAACCAGAGAAAATTCCATCCGGAAATGTCATTCTGATGGCTTATGGCCCACTTTGAGAGAGTGCCTATTGAAAATCCTTTATATCAGGACACTGAATGTAGTACCTATGGCTTCCACTGGAAGTCAGCAGTCTATATATAAAGTATCATAGCAATCGGAACTAATGTGTTGAATAGGTAGGGGTTTTGGTGAGAGGAGCTCTTTTTCGGTTGCAAGTTTTTGGGCGCACGTTTGGCTGAGCGGTCGACTTTATTTGACTTATATAACGTTCAGGTGACCATCCAAGTGAAAGATTATCACTTTTATTCATAAAAGGATAGCTAAGGATGCATTTTAATTGGTTTTTGTTTTGTTGAGGAAAAGTTTATAGGTTTAGTTGAACGCGTTCTCTTCACGTTGGATTTTCTGAACACAAGGCACCAACCAAACTGACATTTATGGATATAATAAATGACTTTTTCTAACCAAATACACATGGATTGTCTTCGTTGGACACTTAGGAAGCCCTCAGCAGAAGTTATACAAAAGGTAAGGCACAGGTTTTCCCTGTGAAACGCATTTTCTTTGGACCGCGCTGGCTAATGATTTCATGGTAATGGAAAATATTGAAGGTGCTACCCTCAAACAATCAAATGTAGTGCTTTCGCCGTAAAGCCTTTTTGAAATCTGACAACGCTGTGATATTGCCAGGAAGCAGAGCTTTTGATGAGTATGAAACACTTGTATATTGATGCATGTTTAATAATTCAACTTTTGGATTTTGCCTAGCGCCCCACCACTCCCTAAGAAGTTAACCCTTAACAGTTTACAATGACATCTCTCCCCATAGGAATACATTGCCTGCTGCCCTAACTTCAACCTGAAGCCTATGTGGGTTATGAATGTCTTCGATGTCAATCAATCAGGCCACTATGAGGACTACCTGTGTTGATTCTTAGCTTCCTGGAGCAACCGGAAGTGGTTAAATTCACCATAAAAGTGTTTTGATATACCCAACCTGCAGTTTGTGAAAAACACTGCATTCAACTCTGTGTAAATCAGTCAGTTCTTAACGTAAAGACTTAAAACTCAGGATTCTGTAAAAGCCTACCCCAATCAGGATATGTGTTTACTTTAAACTTCCTGTGCCAACCGGAAGTGTCTTAAATTGGGGTCATAGGGGCTGTTTCAAAGGGTTAAAAAGGTCACATCTTTCCAAAACTTCATAAGTGTGATTAGGCAACCCTCATGAACTGTAAATCAGTCATTTCTCCCCATCAGATTTCCAAGAAAATCTCACACACACACACACAGCAAGGATGGAGTAACATAGTGTGGGGCTTAAAGACACAAAGAGCCTGCAATAGTTACATGCGTTTGAACTATCAAAGAACCGTCAGAACTAGAGCTCTGAAACTTTAGAAACGTTTTCTAGAGCTTAAGTCGATAGTGCACGGTGAGTTATGTGGCTCTAGAAGGTTCTCAGGACGAGAAACAGCCTCGTACATTTGCAATAACTTCAATTCATTTAGAACATTGCGAAAATGACGACATTTAGAAAAGTCCCTGAGTCACAAGACAAGGCGCATTGAAACCGCCTTGGCCCATATAGACGGATCCTAACGTTTCTGTCCGATAGCTTATTCAAGGACCCCGTAGCAACGCCCGGAGAAAGTGGGTTTTCAGCACCAATTAAGGTTGCTGCTCGGGCTCCGAATGACCTATCGAGCCGAAACTCGGGATTCAGGGTCACCTCAGCTAGGCCTACACATAAAGTCATAACTGGACCCGCAGCTAGAATGTAACTACGTGTTTTATGTTTTTATTATGGTTTAAGCAGAAGGCGCTGTGAATTTTGGGCCTGCTCTGAAATATGTGATAGTTGGTTTCTAAACGAGTTGGACAAAGTGGGTTTGGTGTCAGTTTGTATCAGTTTGGTGTCAGAATGATATCTTATTGACTGATGGACGCTGACTTGATGGCTGACTTTTTTCCGTTTGCAATAAGTTTAAACAGTTATAAACCATCAACAAATTGACATGCTGAAATCAACACCAACGTGCGATGGAGAGGAACCACTATCACTGCCCTGCCATCCCGAGTTCAACGGGCCAGTCAATTGGGCATTTCTGCAGTATTTTAGAGCATGTCAAATTCGTGATGGTAAATGCCCATTGTAAGACATTGCAAATGGACAGCCGTGCACCTGGTGTTCGGAACGGGTTACCAGGAGCACATTTAAAAACGTTTTTTAACCTCTCTGGGCTAGGTTCGGAATTTCAGAGAGTCTGGCGTGCCCAAAGTAAAATGCCTGTTACTCAGGCCCAGAATCTAGGATATGCATATAACTTAAACTGTTTAAATAATGTCTGTGAGTATAACAGTACTGATATGGCAGGCGAAGACCCGAGGAAAGTCCATCCGGAAAAATTGCTTTTTTGAGCTCCTATGCAATTGGTATGGTTTCCTATTGCACAATGAAAACAATAGCTCCCAGATTGCAGTACCTATGGCTTCCACTGGATGTCAACAGTCTTTAGACAAGGTTTCAGGCTTGTTCTTTGAAAAATGATCAAGTAGCTGTAGTTCCTCCTTGTTTCTGTAGTCCTGTGGCGCGCTTGACTTAGGGCGCGCTCTTTGTTATTTATCTCCGGTATTGAACATACTACATTCCGTCTTAAATTGTATTGTTTATTTACATATTAGGGTACCTTAGGATTGATTAGAATGTTGTTTGACTTGTTTGGACAAAGTTTATCGGTAACTTTTTGGATTCTTTTGTCTGTACGTTGAACGAGTTGAACGGCTGGATTACTGAACAAAACACGTCAAATGCGTTGTGATATAAAGAGGGACTTTATCGAACAAAACAACAATTTATTGTGTAGCTGGGACCCTTGAGATTGCAAACAGAGGAAGATCTTCAAAGGTAAGTGATTTATTTTATCGCTATTTTAGATTTTTGTGACGCCTGTGCTGGTTTGAAATATATTGATATGTAGGAAGTACATCCACTAGGGGGCGCCCCTGGTCATTTTGGACATTTTTATTTTTAAAAACGAGTCCCACTTCTCTCTCATCAAACATGACAAATAGCCCTTCTATGTTGATTCAGGGCTTAACATAGTGATATATATGTATAAATGCCATTTGGACATTTCTTATGCCATTTGGACATGGTTCACTAACTTTTGGGTTCGGAAGCCGACTTCCTATAATCATATATGGCAAATTAACACAACATCCTGATTTGATACTTTCAATACTTATTTATGGCATTTGGAAATTTTTTATGCCATTTGGCCATGGTTCACTGACTTTTGACTTCCTATGATCGTATTATGCAAATAGACAAAACATAGGCCTTATGGACATATCAATGAAAAAGACAAAAGTATATTCATACAGTTGTTATGTATGTATAATTTACAAACAAAATGGAGAAAAAAAATCGAAAAAAGGTCCAGAAAGCACTGGAGGGTGAGGATTTTTTTATTTTATTCAGATTTTCAAAATCTGACCCTTGGGTCTTGACTTGGTGACCATTTGCCATATGAAAATCTACAGTGGAGCGCGCTCGCCATCTTTAGTAATTTTGGTGTATTACAATTGGCATTTGCCATATTCCATTTGCAATATGGTTTTAATGAATTGGCGTCCATTTGAGTGGTATTTGCGATTGTGTATATGTTTTTTCGCCCAATGGCATTATGTTGCCATACATTTTTGTCCATTTCATGGGGGTCTTCCCTTACCATTAAAATTGATGGACAACTAAGGGAACGCAAGAGTGAGAGGAGGTCTTGTCTCAGGCACACTCGTGCACCCGCTATGGCGCGTTCACCTCCAAGGGAATCCAGAAGTTTCCGAAGGCAGCTCTTCTGAGAGGATTCGAAGCCACCCGAGCGCTCTCGGGAATCTACGACGGGTGAGTTGGATACTCCTGAGCCTATTCAGTTGGGAAGAGCTCACGATGAATAATAACTGTTGTCTGTACTGTGGAGGGGCAGAACATTTTATATCTACCTGCCCTATTAGGAAACCCTTGTCTCTAGTGGGCACCAGTACTATGGTGAGTCAGACTGGGAGTTCCCTAATTCCCATCACCCGCACACCCCTTTTTGCTCTTGTGCTGTGGGGAGACCAATCTAAGTCTCTCCGAGTGCTCATTGACTCTGGGGCTGATGACAATGGATGCCACGATAGCTTCGGAGCTTGGTATTCCCACTCAGCCTCTCTCTGTGCAAATGGATGCTAAGGCACTGGACGGCTGCTCGATAGGGGAAGTCACCCATAGTACTGTGCCCATTCAATTACTGGTTTCTGGTAACCACAGTGAGACAATAGTTCCTCCTCATTGCATCTCCCCATGTTCTGTTTGTTTTGGGATTTTCCTGGCTTCAAAAGCACAATCCGATGATTGCTTGGACCACAAGTTCCATCCTGGGTTGGAGCCCATTTTGCCATTCCCACTGCCTTCGAGAAGCAGAGCCTTCCTCAAGTCTTCTTCCTCTGGATGTTAGCAAGACTGTGGATGTCTCTGCTATCCCCACAGAATACCATGACCTCCTGGAAGTGTCCAGTAAGGCACGTGCTACTTCCCTTCCCCCGCACCATCCTTATGATTGCACCATTGATCTTCTCCCAGGCACTACACCACCTCGTGTTCGATTGTATTCTCTGTCTGGACCAGAGACCAAAGCTATGGAGCAGTTCATAGAGGAGTCTCTGGCCACTGGGGCCATCCGTCCATCTGCATCTCCTGCCGGCACTGGGTTTTTCTTTGTGGAGAAGAAGGACAAGACCCTGCGTCTGTGCATTGACTACCGGGTGACTTAATTAGGGATCAGCAGCAGTGTTGTCAGTTTTGGAGAGTCTGCGTGCCCAAAGTAAAATGCCTGCCACTCAGGCCCAGAAACTAGGATATGCACATAGTACTATTGGATAGAAAACACTCTGAAATTACTAAAACCGTTAAAATAATGTCTGTGAGTATTACAGAACTGATATAGCAGGCGAAAACCCTAGGAAAATCCATCCGGATTTTTTTTAGATTACCTTTTTCTCCTGGCTGCCTATTGGATTCAATGTTATCTAGGACACAGACTGCAGTACCTATGGCTTCCACTGGAGGTCAACAGTCTTTAGACAGGGTTTCATGACGTTAGGTTGAATTAGAAGCCAATAGAAGAACAATTTAGAAGTGGAACCCGGAACTCAATAGAATGACATGCGCGTTCACGGTCTCGCGCGCTCCGTAGTTTAATCCGGTTGAAATTTTATAGTAAATATACATAAAAGGATACCTAAGGAGACATTAAAAATGATGTTTGATTTGTTTGGACAAAGTTGATAGGTATAGTTTGAACGCGTTCTCTTCACGGTTCAATGGGCGACTCGACGGTGGATTTTCTGAACATAACGCGCCAACCAAACAGAGATTTATGGATATAATAAATTTATTTTTCGAACAAAATAACTATTGGATGTCTCCCTTGGACACTTGGGATGCCCTCAGCAGAAGTTCTTCGAAAGGTAATTGATTTATTTTAGCTCTTATATGGGTTTTGTGTGACCCGCGCTGGTTATGAATTTATGCTAATGCATAAATATGAGAGGTGCTATCCTCAAACAATCAAATGTTGTGCTTTCGCCGTAAAGCCTTTTTGAAATCTGACAACGCTGTGATATTGCCAAGAATCAGAGCTTATGATGACTATGCAACACTTGTACATTGAATATTTAACTTTTGGATTTTGAATTTGGCGCCTTACATTTCACGGGTTAGTGTCGGGAACGGGGCGCTAGTGCCCCAGCGCTCCTTAATTATCCCCAAGAGGTTAATGACATTACTGTCAAGAATTGTTACCCCCTACCTCTCCACTGCTCGGTGTTTGAACCTCTCCAGGGGGCCACCATCTTTTCCAAGTTGGACCTTCGAAATGCCTACCACCTGGTTCGGATACGCGAGAGGGATGAGTGGAAGACGGGCTTCAACACAGCCAGTGGACTCTATGAGTACCAGGTCATGGCATTTGGACTCACCAACGCCCCCGCTGTTTTCCAGGCTTTGGTCAATGATGTGCTTCGGGACATGCTAAACCAGTTTCTGTTTGTGTACCTTGATGACATCCTGTTTTTTCCCGATCTGCACAATAACATGTTCTTCATTTCAGACAGGTCCTTCAGCGCCTCCTGGAGAACCAACTGTTTGTGAAAGCCAAGAAGTGAGTTCCACCGCTCTACAATCACCTTTCTGGGATATATTATTGCTGAGGGCAATGTTCAGATGGATTCTGGAAAGGTGAAAGCAGTGGTGGATTGGCCTCAACCAACGTCCAGGGTGCAGTTGCAATGGTTTCTTGGGTTTGGAAACTTCTACAGTCATTTCATTCAGTACTACAGCACCCTGGCGGCCCACATCTCGGCACTCACCTCTCCCAAGGTACCGTTCAAATGGTCTCCAGCTGTCGACAAAGCCGTTGTGGACCTGAAGCATCAGTTCACAACAGCACCCATCCTCATCCACCCGAACCCCTTGTGTCAATTTGTGGTGGAAGTGGATGCTTCAAATGTTGGAGTGGGGGCAATCCTGTCCCAGCGATCTGCCCAGGACCAGAAGCTTCATCCCTGTGCCTTGCTGTCCCATCGTCTCAATCCTGCTGAAAGTAACAACGAAGTTGGCAGAACAATAGTCTACCTGGCGATTTCATTGGAAATTTTCATATTTCAGATAAACCAAGTTTTATTATTACCTGTGTTAGACACTAACTTGAAACGCACTGATTCATGTTACCATACTATAACGCATTAATTACTTTACATGTATAAGGAATGTATAGTTGAAGTCAGAAGTTTGCATACACTCATTAAAACTTGTTTTTCAACCAAGCCACAAATTTCTTGTTAACAAACTATAGTTTTGGCAAGTCGGTTAGGACATCTACAATGTGCAAGACACAAGTAATTTTTCCAACAATTGTTTACAGACAGATTATTTCACTTACAATTCACTGCATCACAGTTCCAGTTGGTCAGAAGTTAACATACACCAAGTTGACAGTGCCTTTAAACAGCTTGGAATATTCCAGAAAATGATGTCATGGCTTTAGAAACTTCTGATAGGCTAATTGACATCATTTTAGTCAATTGGAGGTGTACCTGTGGATGTATGTCAAGGCCTACCTTCAAACTCAGTGCCTCTTTGCTTGGTATCATGAGAAAATCAAAAGAAACCAGCCAAGACCTCAGAAAAAATTTGTGTACCTCCACAAGTCTGGTTCATCCTTGCGAGCAATTTCCAAACGCCTGAAGGTACCACGCTCATCTGTACAAACAATAGTACGCAAGTATAAACACCATGGGACCACGCAGCCGTCATACCGCTCAGGAAGGAGACTCGTTCTATCTCCTAGAGATGAACGTACTTTGGTGCGAAAAGTGCAAATCAATCACAGAACAACAGCACATGGGCACAAAGATCGTACTTTTTGGAGAAATATCCTCTGGTCTGATGAGTCAAAAATAGAACTGTTTGGCCATAATGACCATCGTTATGTTTGGAGGAAAAAGGGGGAGGCTTGCAAGCAGAAGAACTCCATCCCAACCGTGAAGCATTGGGGTGCCAGCATCATGTTGTGGGGGTCCTCTGCTGCAGGAGGGACTGGTGCACTTCACAAAATGGATGGCATCATGAGGAATGAAAATTATGTGGATATATTGAAGCAACATCTCAAGACATCAGTCAGGAAGTTAAAGCTTGATCACAAATGGGTCTTCCAAATGGACAATGACCCCAAGCATACTTCCAAAGTTGTGGAAAAATGCCTTAAGGACAACAAGTCAAGGTATTGGAGTGGCCTTTACATACTAAGTGTTGTCATTGATTCCTTGTAGACACCACACTGTTGCTTTTGTCACATGGGATGCGAGCAGCTTTCCACCAAAGTGTTTGCGTCCTGGTAATACCTTCGCATTATCCTCTGCGTAGTTGTTGATGAAGTTTACCACTCGCTGCAAGTCCTCATGCTTCAGGTGTAACCTCTGCTTGCTTGGGCTAGCTCTCTTTTTGATGGGAGGTATTAGACCATTCAATTTGTATGACTGGTGGAGGAGAGTCAGGTGTGTTCTACTGATGTGGCAGGGTAGCCTAGGGGTTAGAGCATTGGACTAGTAACTGAAAGGTTGCAAGTTCAAATCCCCAAGCTGACAAGGTACAATCTGTCATTCTGCTCCTAAACAGGCAGTTAACCCACTGTTCCTAGGCCAACATTGAAAATAAGAATTTGTTCTTAACTGACTTGCCTAGTAAAATAAAGGTAAAAACTAAATGCTGAAAGACACATTTTCAGATACATAAATGTTATTATACAATAGATGTGAAATGGTATTCTGAGATAACATCAATACACACAGTTAATCTTACATCAGCTAGCTAGCTAACAACAAGCTTTAATTTGGGGTCTTTTGTTTAGACATGTAGCTAGCTAGCTAGCTAACCAGCTAAACAATTAACCATAATCCCAAACCATAGAGTACTAGCAATACAAACCAAAAGTTAACAAATTAATAAGTTCAATATTAGCTAACTAACATACCAATGCAAAATGGCATTCTGAGAAAACATCACTATCGTAACGTTACACACAGTCCATGCACGTATGTTAAATTTAGCTAGGAAGCCAGCCATCTAACCTCAGCTAACGTTAGCTAGCTAACAGCAAGCTTTAACTCTGGGTCTTGTGTTTAGACATGTAACGTTAGCTAGCTAAACAATGAACTATAATCCCAAACCATAGAATAATAGCAATACAAACCGATTTCCAAAGCTACCTAAAGTTAACCAAATATAGTAGGTTCAATGTTAGCTTTCATTAAATAAGACGTCCTATGTCCTTTCCATCTTGTATGTTCAGCTTACTTGGCCCATTCTTGTGTAATCAAGTCACTCTGGTTCACACTGACCGTCTGCAATGCCATAAGAAACATGTTAAGCTTCAGCCCGACCCAAACTCTGACCATTTTACTCATCCTAGCAGAGCTGGTTAGGCTGTGTTCATGTTATCAAGAGCGTTGGTGACTGTAACTGTGCTTCTGGCAAACATTTAATTACTGTTATTTGCCAACATTTACTGACACAGGCCATATTAAACAGTGTTGAAACTCATATCTCGGCATATCTCAGCCAATCATGGCTAGCGGAAAGGTTGCTCACTTTTTCTGTGGCTTAACTAGACAGGGAGCGGTGGGTCACTCCCGACACCACCAGGTAAAATGTAAAGCGCCAAATTCAAAATCCCAAAGTTGAATTATTAAAAATCCACCAATATACAAGTGTTTCATACTCATCAAAAGCTCTGTTTCTTGGCAATATCACACCGTTGTCAGATTTCAAAAAGGCTTTACGGCGAAAGCTCTACATTTGATTGTTTGAGGGCAGCGCCTCACATACTTTCTCATAGCCATGAATTCATTAGCCAGCGTGGCACACACATAACACATTTCACAGCGAAAACAAATCAATTACCTGTTGAAGAACTTCTGCTGAGGTCATCCTAAGTGTCCAACGAAGACAATCCATGGTTCTTTTGTTAGAAAAAGTAATGTATTATATCCATAAATCTCCATTTGGTTCGCNTCCAAGAACATTCAAACATAGTTTTAAATGTATCCTTAGGAACACTTTTACGTATATTTACTATTATAAATCAACCGGAATATAAACTGAGCTCTAAAGACGGTAAATAAGACACTGCGCGACTTCTCGGGCGCGCGCCCTGGGTACTGTTGTCATCAAGGGGGGACCCACTAGTTTGGTCGTTTTCTCTGGTCTAAAGCATCCAAAATGGAGGAAAACACCATCTCGAGGCTGTTGACATCATAAGGAAGCGATGTGTACTGCATTCATATGCCCTTATATGGTCATTTTCATGAGGGAGGGGTTCCCAAATGAGCAATGTGTCAAAATCACTTTTTCCAGGACAGAAATTCCTCGGGGTTTTGCCTGCCATATCCGTTCTGTTTCACTCACAGACAAATGGTTAACAGTTTTGGAAAATTCAGAGTGTTTCCTATCCAATGGTACTATAAATATATGCATATCCTATTTTCTGGGCCTGAATGGGAGGCATTTTACTTTGGGCACGCCAGGCTCTCCAAAACCGTCACCTCGGGAGCTGCTCCCTGAGAAGTTAACCAACTAGGCTCCTAATTTAATAATTATATTCGTATTTACAGATGGCATGAAAGTTCATGTTCGATAAGGAATTTCTGCCCAAAAATGCATTTTGATAAAAAAAATTTAGTTCAAAGGCTCTCCTGTGAAGTCGTGACTTGCGACATACTCCTAGTTTGCTGAAATGGTTCACATATAGCTAGCTCTCTCTCTCTCTCTTTCTCGCTTCTCAATTTTGTTGAAAACTGTTCAACTATTGTCTTTCTCTCTGTGTTTCAATTACGCAGGACATTTCATGCACTGCAGTGCTAGCGAGCTGTAGCTTACACTTTCAGTATTAGATTCACACTCTGATCCTTTGATTGGGTGGACAACATGTCAGTCCATGCTGCAAGAGCTCTGATAGGTTGGAGGACGTCCTCCGGAAGTTGTCATAATTACTGAGTAAGTCTATGGAAGGGGGTGAGAACCATGAGCCTCCTAGGGTTTGTACTGAAGTCAATGTACCCAGAGTAGGACAAAAGCTAGCTGTCCTCCGGCTACACCATGGTGCTAGCCTACAGAATGCTGCTGAGGCTACTGTGTACCTTCATTATTTGATGACGTGAATATATTTTGTATAGTTTTATCTAAAAAGGATCACTTTTAATGTTTCACTATTTAAAAAATATGAAATTCACTGGGGGGGGGGGGATAGTCCTCCCCTTCCTTCTCTAAGGAGCCTCCACCGCCACTTACAGGGCATTCGGAAAGTATTCAGACCCCTTGACTTTTTCCACATTTTGTTTACGTTACAGCCTTATTTTAAAATTGATCAAATTCTACACAAATATACACACAATAGCCCATAATGATAAAAACAGAAATATCACATTTACATAAGTATTCAGACCCTTTACTCAGTACTTTATTGAAGCACCTTTGGCAGCGATTACAGCCTCGGGTCTTATTGGATATGACGCTATATGCTTGGCACACCTGAATTTGGGGAGTTTCTCCCATTCTTCTCTGCATGTCCTCAAGCTCGTCAGGTTGGATGGGGAGCGTCGATGCAGAGCTATTTTCAGGTCTCTCCAAAGATGTTCGATTGGGTTCAATTCCGGGCTCTGGCTGGGCCACTCAAGGACATTAAGCCACTCCTGCGTTGTCTTGGCTGTGTGCTTAGGGTCATTGTCTTGTTGGTAGGTGAACCTTCGCCCCAGTCTGAGGTCCTGAGTGCTCTGGATCAGTTTTTCATCAAGGATCTCTTCTTTCATCGTTCCCTCTTCTTCTAGAATCTGGGTGGTTCCAAACTGCTTCCATTTAAGAATGATGGAGGCCATTGTGTTCTTGGGACCTTCAATGCTGCAGAAATGTTTTGGTACCCTTCCCCAGATCTGTGCCTCGACACAATCCTGTCTCGGAGCTCAAGAGACAATTCCTCCGACCTCATGGCTTGGTTTTTGTACTGACATGCACTGTCAGCTGTGGGACGTTATAGACAGGTGTGTGTCTTTCCAAATCATGTCCAATCAATTGAATTTACCACAGGTGGACTCAAATCAAGTTGGACAAATCAATTTCGAGTCTCATTGCAAAGGGTCAGAATACTTTTGTAAATAACGTATTTGTTTTCAATTCTTTATACATTTGCAAAAAAATCTAAACCTATTTTCTCATTGTAATTATGGGACATGGTGTGTAGATTATTGTGGAAAAAAATTATTGAATACATTTTAGAATAAGGCGTAACAAAGAAGAAAAAAGTCAAGGGGTCTGAATACTTTCTGAATGCACTGTATATGTACAATGGTGCATTAGTATGCAGAGCTGATCACTTTGCAGACCTGACTCTGCCTCATCTGTCTGTTAACAAAGTCATCCCTTAGAATGCTGACATCATATGGAAAGAATCTGAAGGTGTTTTCCCATAACCTAATATTTAACTTATTTTCTTATTGGTATCCCCTGCTTCCATCTGAGGGAATGTGAAATGACTCTGCATAAATATGTAGTTATAAGTCTTCCCAAACTGATATTTAGTTAACGAATTGTGTGACTATATTCAACTAAAGGAAATGGCAGTTTAAAAATGTGTTGGTGTATTACACTGGCACTCTGAAGATTTGTGGGACAGGGTTAGGAGGAAGGTTTTATCCAATTTGTTATGGTGATAAATGCTGATAGAGATGTATTCTCCCACACAGGCAATCCACTTACTGTATAAATTGTTAAATAATTCATTGTCTACCTCCGGAATTAAATCATTGAAGGGGTGGGAGAAATGTAAGCTTTAAAGTACATTTCCTGCAAGTCTACACATTTTGCCATGGGTTATAGAGAAAATGTTGCCGAATTAAAGCAAGTTTTCTGCAGTTCTACACATTTTGCCATGTTGTCTAACAAGATAAAAAATCTAACTTGCACCATATGTATTCTACTATTCTAACGCTATACAGGAAGTTAAGACCCTGACTGAGTTCCCCCAAAAATATATATTTTTACAATAAAATTGTTGTTTTTTGTGTGGTGCCCCCTTGCGGCCTGGGGTCCTAAGTGACCGCTTACAGTATGTCGCTTATGCCTAGAGCCGGCCCTGCCAACAACCTATCATATAACTTTCTCCAACACCTTTATAACCTTGCATGTTATTTTTTTTATACTGCGGTTTTGTGTAAAACATCCCTCTTTCTATGACTTTCTGGCAATTAAAATGCCTCTTACTTAATCGCTTGTATAGCCTATCCATTGTAGTACCCTTGACATTTTGTTTTAAAAGACCACCTGCACAGCTCACTGAAACTGAAATATCACAGCATAGTTAAGAGGCTTGCTCTCCTTCCGCTTGGCAGCATTGAAAATTGCAGCATTGCAGCATTGCAAACGACTTTAATCCTTCTCAGTCAGTGATAGTTTTGACTTGATATTTAGCATTGCTTACAAATTGCAGTTCAGTTGGAAGATGTTGCGTTGTATTTTGACAAGATGCGAGATAGAAACACTGAGGGGTAACAGGAAGTCAGATACAAAGAGTTCTCATTTTCCAAGGATCTAATTGAACACAGGTTAACTTGGACAACGTAAGGTAATATTTCTTCCCTGTTTGGAGTTGACTTTGTTTAAACAGGTCTCTGCCAACTGTTGGATTTGGTTCACTTTTCTTTTTTTGTTTTCCAGGCTATCATAGATAAAACATACGATTTAGATTTTGGCTCTACCAAAGGGAATGCAACAACAAAATTCATGCTTATAGTTTCTGTTTATTGCCTTTTGAGAATTGCCTCAACTTTTAAACATTTGTAGCCAGTGGAGAATACATATGATTTGATACTTTTAGAGAACACAAAACAATCAACTCAAAAAAATTCTCAGAACAATCTCTGGTGGCACTATACGCTGTCGTGAGTGCAGCTTCCTAAAGTAAGCTAAGGAAGGTGTGAGTAAGACTACTTTCAAATATTTTGACAATGCTTATGTTCATATCAGCAGTCACGTAGTCATACTAGTGATTTGTGTTTGTATTGTTCTTGATAGAAAAAAAACTATAAAGTGGTCTAGTTCACTGTCACTGTGTGAACTGGAGTCAGGTGTGCATGTTTGCCAACATTCCCAGAGAAACTAAACTGTCAATGGCAAATTTTGGGGTTTGTTTTAGTGTACAGTCATGGCCAAAAGTTTTGAGAATGACACAAATATTAATTTCCACAAAGTTTTCTGCTTCAGTGTCTTTAGATATTTTTGTCAGATGTTACTATGGGATACTGAAGTATAATTATAAGCATTTCATAAGTGTCAAAGGCTTTTATTGACAATTACATGAAGATGATGCAAAGAGTCAATATTTGCCCTTCTTTTTCAAGACCTCTGCAATCCGCCCTGGCATGCTGTCAATTAACTTCTGGGCCACATCCTGACTGATGGCAGCCCATTCTTGCATATGCTTGGAGTTTTTCAGAATTTGTGGGGTTTTTCTTTGTCCACCTGCCTCTTGAGGATTGACCCCAAGTTCTCAGTGGGATTAAAGTCTGGGGAGTTTCCTGGCCATGGACCCAAAATGTCGATGTTTTGTTCCCTGAGACACTTAGTTATCACTTTTGCCTTATGGCAAGGTGCTCCATCATGCTGGAAAAGGCATTGTTCGTCACCAAACTGTTCCTGGATGGTTGGGAGAAGTTGCTCTCTGAGGATGTGTTGGTACCATTCTTTATTCATGGCTGTGATCTTCGGCAAAATTGTGAGTGAGCCCACTTCCTTGGCTGAGAAGCAACCCCACACATGAATGGTCTCAGGATGCTTTACTGTTGGCATGACACAGGACTGATGGTAGCGGTCACCTTGTCTTCTCCGGACAAGCTTTTTTACGCATGCCCCAAACAATCGGAAAGGGGATTCATCTGAGAAAATGACTTTACCCCAGTCCTCAGTAGTCCAATCCCTGTACCTTTTGCAGAATATGTCAGCTGGTCCTTTTGTGGCAGGGCTGAAATGCAGTGTAAATGTTTTTTGGGGATTCAGTTGATTTGCATGGCAAAGAGGGACTTTGCAATTAATTGCAATTCATCTGATCACTCTTCATGACATTCTGGAGTATATGCAAATTGACATCATACAAACTGAGGCAGCAGACTTTGTGAAATTAATATTTGTGTCATTCTCAAAACTTTTGGCCACGACTGTATATCTGCATCTTGTGAAATCTACTGTCGTGTCTGTGACTATCATTTAATGTGAAAACTGTTATTTTATCAAATCAATTCTCTATTTGTAATTATTATTACGTGATTAAACTAATCACGTAAACTTGAATTAACTAGGAAATCGGGGCACCACGGGAAAATGTTTATAGAGTCCCTATTTCCCGTATCAATTAGTCTTCTATTAATGTGTCATTATTACCTCATCAGTTCTCATTACTGAACGTCGCAAATCCTTGGATATCTGCACGAACCCTAGTCTACAAAATGAATCAGCAACATACAAATTGGCTTAACTTCTCAGGGAGCAGCTCCCGAGGTGACGGTTTTGGAGAGCCTGGCGTGCCCAAAGTAAAATGCCTCCCATTCAGGCCCAGAAAATAGGATATGCATATATTTAGTACCATTGGATAGGAAACACTCTGAATTTTCCAACACTGTTAACCATTTGTCTGTGAGTGAAACAGAACAGATATGGCAGGCAAAACCCCAAGGAATTTCTGTCCTGGAAAAAGTGATTTTGACACATTGCTCATTTGGGAACCCCTCCCTCATGAAAATGACCATATAAGGGCATATGAATGCAGTACACGTCACTTCCTTATGATGTCAACAGCCTCGAGACAGTGTATTTCTTCCATTTTGGATGCTTTAGACCAGAGAAAAAGACCAAACAAGTGAGTCCCCCCTTGATGACAACAGTACCCAGGGCGCGCGCCCGAGAAGTCGCACAGTGTCTTATTTATCGTCGTTATTGATCAGTTTATATTCCGGTTGATTTATAATAGTAAATATACGTAAAAGTGTTCCTAAGGATACATTTAAAACTATGTTTGAATGTTCTTGNAGAAGTTCTTCAACAGGTAATTGATTTGTTTTCGCTGTGAAATGTGTTATGTGTGTGCCACGCTGGCTAATGAATTCATGGCTATGAGAAAGTATGTGAGGTGCTGCCCTCAAACAATCAAATGTAGTGCTTTCGCCGTAAAGCCTTTTTGAAATCTGACAACGCTGTGATATTGCCAAGAAACAGAGCTTTTGATGAGTATGAAACACTTGTATATTGGTGGATGTTTAATAATTCAACTTTGGGATTTTGAATTTGGCGCTTTACATTTTACCTGGTGGCGACCCACCGCTCCCTGTGAAGTTAATTATTTATTTTACTAACTAACTAAACAAACAACAGAAATACATAAACAAACAATATAGCTATTGGTTACTAACACAATGCATTGACATGTCCTTAGTGGGCTAAACCGGTATGACGGCTTGGTAGACAATGGAAAGAGTGGGGACAGATGAAAAGCGGGAAAGACAAAATGGATTCACTACACACAGTCGCTAATTATATTCATTGAAATGCTAATTCTTTGCACATGAACGGCCGCTCATTCGAAAAATAATTGCAATGTATATATTTACACCCGTATGTCGTTGTTGTCTTGTCTGCTGGAGAGAGTTCATCAGAGATTCTTTGGTTAACGCCCCCCAAAGTCACAATGTCTTTCATAGTTGTCGCTTTCTCAGCTGCTCTGGATATTGTCTGTTGTAATGGATACGTCAGGCGTACAGATGGTCGTTGCAGAGAATAGATGCTTCTGCGGTTGTCGGTGTTCTCGTACTAGACTTACATAATTTCCAGCTGCAGACTAATAATTCTACGTCTAGGATTTGCTCTTATTCTGTTGTGATCGATAGTCTCAGAGTTTAACCATTTTCATCCGTGTAGCCAACACTACACGCTATCTGGTCTCCTGGGCCTATAGAGTTGTAGTTCTTAATTAACCATTTCAACATTTAGCATCAGCTCCATGTTTTCTAGTCTAATGGTCTATAGAATTGTAGCCATTCCAACGTGTGGACTCCGTCCCGCCGTTCTCTGACTTAACGTAAATTTTGTAGGAAGTGGTTTTATACTCTGTGGAAAAAGGGGCGATTCCATGACGCCTGATGTAATATCTGGCCTCACGGGGGCATGGCCACTGACTTGTTAAACTTTAAATGAAAACCCATACCCTCATTTAGAAGGCTAGCATCACATTACATATTTTCACAAATAGTTTCTTATTTACTCATTCATTTTATCCAACAATTGAAAAGTGTACACAAACAGAGATACAGTAATGTGGGTCTCCTGTCTTTCATGAGGTCACCAAATGAAACAACTTTGACAGGATTGTTCTTTAAATACCCACGGACCATTCCCACACTCTCAAAAATATTAATATTGTTTAATTATTCAAACTTTTGATTGCCCAAGTGTCTCTCTGTGTTCCACAGTCTACATTCCAATCTTGAACACTAAAGAGCAGCGTATTTTACGACTGCCATAAAACAGCCGACTTCCAGCTCTCCCCCTATACGAGAGAGAGCATGCTGTAGAGCGGACCCACTGTAACCTGATCCTTCAGATCGTCACAGGAGAGTTATGACACTACCATGAGTTAAGCTCAATTTTCATGCACAGAGGATGCTGTCCTAAAATGGACACTGTATACAATGCTTGCCGTAAGTGTATATGGACATGTGCACTGAAAGTGCAGGCTTCTGAAACATATGACAGCTTTAGGGAGAATTTGTTTTGGGCAGCACAAGTGATCCTACTTCTGGTCCATTGGGAATTTTGCCAGCTGTTGGCAAAGATATGGAGGAATATTCAGGAAAGCCAAAGTGTTTAATCTCAAAAGTTTATGTTTTACATTTCAAAATAACTTAATCTCTAGAGATCTGAAGGATTATATTAACCCTTTCATGCATGAGTTCCAAATATCTGTAACGGTCGCCCCAGCGTGAGTTATTTTATGCACGTGATGATGTTATGACGTTCTCTCCATAATAGAATGTGATTGTTATTCAACAATACATTTAATCCGCGCTGCCGTCAAAACAAGGAATTTAGCCTGTTTTTATTTATAGGCTGTTTCAACCAATGATTTTCTAAAAAGTTTTTATTTTCTAAGAGCAGTTTTGAATTGAGCTGTGTTCCGCCTCCTCGTTCATTCGCATAAAAATAGTCATTTTTACTTTTGCGGACAATTACATTTTTGGGACAATTCTGACCCGGACAAAATTCCCCAAGCACTTCCTAATTGTTTGTGCAGTTCAAGTCTGCAGACATTTTCTCATCGGAACGATCTGCACACGTGTTCACATTTTCCTTCTTTTGCCAGCATCGCAGTCATTGTTGTTTTCGTTACTAATAATAACTTTGGAAATGTGTGCGTTTCTATCAAAGTAAGTGCCTTATTACGTCGTTTCTATTGTAGCTCACTGTATTTATGGGGCATAATATATTTGTATATTCCTTATAACTGCGGACACGTGAGGTAACGTTACTCATTTCATAACCTTCATGGTGTTATATTCAATCCTGCTTAGGTAGCTAGCTACATTCTTCTATCAGCTCTGTAAAACAATGCTAGTTGCGTCAGAAAAGTATTAGCTTATGTTGTATTTTGAAGCTACCCTGGCCTTATGCCTCCCAAGTGGCGGAGCGGTCTATGGCACTGCATCTCAGTGCTAGGCATCACTACAGACACCCTGGTTCGAATCCAGGTTGTATCACAACCGGCTGTGATTGGGAGTCCCATAGGGCGGCACACAATTGGCCCAATTTTGTCAATGCAGTATTCTATTTTTATAGCAGTGTTTTATTATGTTACTTATTTGTAATATTGTTTTATTTCTATATCCTGATATTGTATTCTAATGAATAAGTCCTCTTTATTCTATACTTTCAGAAACCACGCCAATATCATAACTGGAACTGGACATCTTTCGAGCTGAAGATTGAGGCCAGTCTGTCACGACTTCCATCGAAGGTGGCTCCTCTGCCTGTTCGGGCGGCGTTCGGCAGTCGTAATCACCGTCAGCACCAGACTCACCCAGAGCTCCCTGTTAGTCACATGTTTTTACTAATCTCTTTCCCTGAGTTTTCTCCCTCTCTCCAGCATAAGGCGCTAGTCGATTCAGGCGCAGCTGGGAACTTTATGGATCGCGGACTCGCTTTGAGGCTAAGGATTCCGCTAGTGCCGATAGATCAACCCTTCCCCGTGCACTCCCTAGATAGCCGACCGTTAGGGTCAGGGCTGGTCAGAGAGGCCACGGTTACACTGGACATGGTAACGCAGGGGGATCATGGGGAGCGGATTAGTCTATTCCTTATTGATTCACCTGCGTTTCCAGTGGTGCTGGGGATTCCCTGGCTGGCTACTCACAATCCTATGATTTCGTGGAAACAGGGGGCTCTCCAGGGGTGGTCAGAGGAGTGTTCAGGTAGGTGTAGAGGAGTTTCCATCAGTGCCACAACTGTGGAGATTCCAGACCAGGTTTCCACTGTGCACATTCCCTCAGAATATGCCGATTTGTCTTCTGTAAGAAGAAGGTGACCCAATTACCACCTCATCGACGAGGGGATTGCGCGATAAACCTCCAGGTAAACGCAGCACTTCCCAGGAGTCACGTGTTCCCATTGTCACAGGAGGAGACAGTGGCTATGGAGACATATCACTGAATCTCTGGGACAGGGGTACATTCAGCCCTCCATATCACCTGTCTCCTCGAGTTTCTTTTTTGTGAAGAAAAAGGAGGGTCTGCGTCCGTGCATTGATTATAAAGGTCTAAATTCCATCACAGTGGGATTTAGTTACCCACTACCTCTCACCGCATCGGCGGTAGAATCATTTCACGGAGCGCGTTTTTTTCACAAAACTGGACCTCAGGAGCGCATATAATTTGGTGCGTATCCGGGAAGGAGATGAATGAAAGACTGCGTTTAGTACCACATCTGGCCATTATGAGTACCTTGTCATGCCGTATGGGTTGAAGAATGCTCCAGCCGTATTTCAATCTTTCGTAGACGAGATTCTCAGGGACCTGCACGGGCAGGGTGTGGTGGTGTATATAGATGATATCCTGATCTATTCCGCCACACGCACCGCGCATGTGTCTCTGGTGCGGAAAGTACTTGGGCGACTGCTGGAGCATGACCTGTACGTCAAGGCGGAGAAATGTGTGTTTTCCAAACAAGCCGTTTCTTTCCTGGGTTATCGCATTTCCACCTCTGGAGTGGTGATGGAGTGTGACCGCGTTACAGCCGTGCGTAATTGGCCGACTCCGACCACAGTAAAGGAGGTGCAGCGGTTTTTAGGGTTTGCCAATTACTACCGGAGGTTTATCCGGGGTTTTGGCTAGGTGGCTGCTCCCATTACCTCACTGCTGAAGGGGGGGCCGGCACGTTTGCGGTGGTCGGCGGAGGCGGACAGAGCCTTCAGTCGTCTGAAGGAGCTGTTCACCAACGCTCCCTTGCTGGCTCATCAGGACCCCTCTTTGGCGTTCATAGTGGAGGTGGACGCGTCTGAGGCTGGGGTTGGAGCCGTGCTATCACAGCACTCAGGCACGCCACTGAAGTTCCGCCCCTGCGCTTTCTTGTCGAGGAAGCTCGGTCCGGCAGAGCGAAACTATGACGTGGGGGACCGGGAGTTGTTAGCTGTGGTAAAGGCTCTGAAAGGTGGCTAAGCACCCTTTTCTCATCTGGACTGACCACTGTAATCTGGAGTATATCTGAGCAGCGAGGAGACTGAATCCGCGGCAGGCTAGGTGGGCCATGTTTTTCACCAGATTTCAGTTCACGATCTCTTATAGGCCAGGTTCCCTGAATACTAAGGCCGACACGCTGTCCCGTCTCTATGACACCGAGGAGCGGTCCATCGAGCCTACTCCCATCCTTCCAGCTTCATGTCTGGTAGCACCGGTGGTATGGGAGGTGGACGCGGACATCGAGCGGGCGTTACGGTTGGAACCTGCGTCTCCTCAGTGTCCAGCGGGTCGTCAGTACGTGCCGCTTGGTGTTCGTGATCAGTTGATTCGGTGGGCCCATACGCTACCCTCTTCGGGTCATCCAGGGATTGAGAGGACAGTGCGGGGTCTTAGGGGGAAATACTGGTGGCCCACGTTGGCTAAGGACGTGAGGTTTTATGTCTCCTCCTGTTCGGTATGCGCTCTGAGTAAGGCTCCTAGACACCTGCCTAGAGGGAAGTTACAGCCCCTCCCCGTTCCACAACGGCCTTGGTCTCATCAGTCGGTGGATTTCCTCACCGACCTTCCCCCGTCTCAGGGAAACACTACGATCCTGGTCGTTGTGGATCGGTTCTCTAAGTCCTGCCGTCTCATCCCGTTGCCCGGTCTCCCTACGGCCCTACAGACTGCGGAGGCCCTGTTTACCCACGTCTTCCGGCACTACGGGGTTCCTGAGGACATCGTTTCTGATCGGGGTCCCCAGTTCACGTCCCGAGTGTGGAGGGCGTTTATGGAGCGTCTGGGGGTCTCAATCAGCCTGACCTCGGGTTTTCACCCTGAGAGTAATGGGCAGGTGGAGAGAGTGAACCAGGATGTGGGTAGGTTTCTGCGGTCGTATTGCCAGGACCGGCCTGGTGAGTGGGTGAGGTACGTCCCATGGGCGGAGGTGGCTCAGAACTCACTCCGCCACTCCTCCACTAACATGTCACCTTTCCAGTGCATGTTGGGCTACCAGCCGGTCCTGGCACCGTGGCATCAGAGCCAGACTGAAGCTCCTGCAGTGGAGGAGTGGGTGCAGCGTTCAAAGGAGACCTGGAGAGCTGTCCAGGAATCACTGAAACAAGCTGGTGGGCGGCAGAAGAGGAGCGCTGACCGTCACCGCAGTGAGGCCCCCGTGTTCGCACCGGGGGACTGGGTCTGGCTCTCGACCCGGAACCTGCCCCTCCACCTGCCCTGCCGGAAGCTGGGGCTGCAGTGTGTGGTGCCATTTAACTTCTTAGGGAGCGGCTCCCGAGGTGACGGTTTTGGAGAGTCTGGTGTGCCCAAAGTAAAATGCCTCCCACTCAGGCCCAGAAAATAGGATATGCACATAATTAGTACTATTGGATAGGAAACACTCTGAAGTTTCTAGGAGTGTTAAAATATTGTCTGTGCGTATAACAAAACTGATATAACAGGCGAAAACCCGAGGAATTTCTGTCCTGGAAAAAGTGTATTTGACACATTGCCTCATTTTGAACCCAACCTTATTGAAAACAGACATATATAGGAGTAAGATTGCAGTACCTATTGCTTCCACTGGATGTCAACAGTCTCTAGACAGTGTTTGATGATGTTTAGTTGCTCTGGATGGTAATAGAAGAAGAATTTTGAAGTGGTCATCGGATGTAAACAGAAGAGGATGCGCGTTCACGGGCTCGTGCGCGCTGTGTTTTTTTCCTTTCCTATCGTCCAGTTTATAATCTGGTTAAAATTTTATAGTAAATATACAAAAAAGTGTTCCTAAGGATACATTATCAATGATGTTTGATTGTTCTTGGACAAGTGTATAGGTATAGGTTGAACGAGTTCTCTTCACGGTTCAATGGGCGAGTGGAGGCTGTATTTTATGAAGATAATGCGACAACCAAACGGAGATTTATGGATATAATAAATGACTTTTTCTAACAAAAGAACCATTGGATGTCTTCGTTGGACACTTGGGAAGCCCTCAGCAGAAGTTCTTCAAAAGGTCCCCTGCAGGAAGGTGAGGTGCCGGAGGTCCCTCCGCCCCCTCTGGACATCGAGGGGTCCCCGGCGTACACAGTCTGCTCCATTCTGGACTCTAGGCGCTGGGTGAGGGGCCTACAGTACCTCGTGGACTGGGAGGGGTACGGTCTGGAGGAGAGGTGCTGGGTACCGGTGGAGGACATCTTGGATCCATCACTGCTGAGGGAGTTCCACCGCCTTCATCCGGATCGCCCTGCGCCTCACCCTCCGGGTTGCCCTCGAGGCCCTTGTCGCTGAGCGTCGGGGG
>QNTS01000644.1:132794-151895 GCA_003317085.1 Hucho hucho
GAATATGCATAACCCATATTTAATATTCATGCAGTGACTGAACAACAACTGCACCTCTGAAGGCATAGTATCATGGCAGGTCACCTGTCAAGTCACCTGTCAGGTCAGTCAGTCACTTATTGCTGCAGATGTGCTCAATAGTGCTTGAGCGTATGATACTCCTCAAAGCATGGTGAAACACATAGAGGTGTATCACAAGCTAAACACATGTATTTTGTCAACTTCCTCTGCTTACTTCTCCTGGTGCCAGACAGGCAGACTTTGCAGTGCCTCCGTGTGTGGCTACCTTGAGCAGCAGTTTGAGGGACTTTGCAGGGAAAATGCCGTGCAGTGAGGCGTAGGGGATTGTCCGCAGCAGGGCGACCCCCAGTGGATGGGCGCCGAGGGGTGTGGTGCTCCTCCAGCAGCTCTCTCATGAGGTTCTCTCTATACTTTTGGTAGGTAATTACTTTACCTATGAGGGAGTGGGGAGGATGAGGAAAGTTAGAGGATGATGAGGCAGTGGGTAGGTGGGTGAGATATTGTCACTATAATTGCATAATGTATTTGTATGTGAACTGTACATCCAATTACAAAAATACCTTGTTCAGTAATCATCTCACCTGTTAGTTGGCGGTGAACTATGCTGCCGTTGAGGACAGCAGTGTCGATCAGATGGAAAAATATGTTCTTATACCACTTGGTCGTTTTCCGAGCGCATTCCACAAAGCTGTTTATCATGTCCGCCTTATCCACTGCCCCCATTTTGAGATTATAGTCAAGCACACAGTCTGGTTTGATCTTTCTCTCTCCCGTCAGGTGGTCCACCTTCCCTGTGGCTGACATGGTTGCTGTATGGACAGTGGAGAGGACATGGACGTCTCGTTTGTCATGCCACTTTAATGCCAGCTGTTGACCGTTCTCCTTGAACTCCACCTCCCCTCTCTGCATCTTCCTGCAGCCGAATGCCGGCATCCCCTTCCTGTTCGACCTGACTGTGCCACAGGCCCCTGTGCTGTTGGAGAGCAGATGCTGGAAGAGTGTGGGACTGCTGTACCAATTGTCCACATACAAAGTGTGTCCCTTGCCGAGATGAGGAGCCAGCATGGTCATCACCACGGACCCGGACACCACAAGCCCCTCATAATGTTTGATGTCAGTGGTGGACCCTGTGTAAACTATAATATCCTGGACAAATCCCGTCTTCACGTCGCACATGACAAAGAACCTGACCCCAAACCTGTGCCTTTTGGAGGGAATATATTGACGGAACGCCAGCCTACCTTTCCATAACATCAGGGACTCATCAATGCATAGGTCCTTGTATGGCACAAAGACCCGACCAAATGCTGATGTCAGGCTGATAAGAACATTTCTTATTTTGTGTAACGGGTCACTTAGGACGGCAGTAGCATTGTTGACAAAATGCAGGCATCGCAGCAGAGCTAGGAAGCGGTCTTGGGAAAAGAGGGGGGTTGCAAACATAGGATCTGTGCTCCAGTATTCTCTTAGGGAGTTCTTCTTTACTATCCCCATGAGGAGGAATGTCACCAGGAAAGTATACATTTCACCAATTGTGGTCGTCACCCATTTAGCGAGTTTCCCCCTCACTCCTGGCTCTCTCAATCGCATAGCGATTGGTCTCCTCTACTATGTTTCCCACCAGCTCCTCTGTCAGAAACAACTTGAAGCACTCTGCCTCAGTTGGAAATGGCAAGGGGCGTTGCACTCCAGACTGGGACTCATCAAAGCAAACAGCAGGGCCAGGACGGATGAAATGACTGGCGGCCTTCCAGCTACCACAGAACTCCTGTACTTCATCCACTGTCGGTCTGCCTCCATCACCACCAGCATCTTCAAAGGGACCTGGTACTTCGTCAGTGGACAAGGGAACCTCAGATTCAGGGTTCTAAATGGCTACAAGGTTGGGGGGCAGCTCCTCACTGTCAGAATCATATTCCTGACTTTCATACTCAGACTCATTGTCAGAAGTAAAAAAAATCTCCAGAATTTCCACATTTGTGAGTGGTCTCCTTTTGAAAGACATTGCTAATGCTACATCTTAGCTCACTAGCTACATACATAAACAACAACACTGAGTGGCTCAGAGTGGGAGTGAGAGGTTACGTTGAGCACGCAACACTTGTATCAATAAATCACTATCAGAAAATGTTTTGTGTGGTAATTATTTATATATTCACTGTTTTATTCACGTTTTCAATTACAGGTGACAAATCATGCATTCCGATTCTTGCATAGATTGTAATGGGCACATATTCTGTGTGTAAAATATTCCAGCTGTGTAGCCATGTTTGTTGACCTACAATGCATTCTGGGTTTCACGTAATCGTCTGTTTGACCAAAGATGTTATAGCAAAATGAGGTGAGTAAGGGTTCACTCATTTTTTGAGGACTTCCGGAAATGAATGGTGGGATGTGAACTATAGTAGACGACACATCCCTTCAACGTGCATACTATAAACAAACCAAAGTCATCTTGTCTTCTCTTATTATCTTTGGTTTCTATGAGGAAAAAGAGCATGGCTGCGCGTTGAAACTCGTTTACTTTCGACATCTAGAAAGTGTTTTACCTAATTATTTCGGTCAATGGTGAGCTCACCTGTGATGTGATTAATTATACACAGTAATTGCTATTAACTCCTTGCAAGTGTGGCTTGTTTGGTGTCTGCTGTGGAGGAGTTCCACAACAAGTCAACTACTTGATTTATGAACGCATGTCATCCAGCAAAGGAGCAGCACAGTAATCAACAACACGCACCATTTCTTCACCAATTACAGTGTTGGGGAAACACATGTGGACCTGAATTGTGATAACTGCAGTGGCCAAAACAAGAACAAGTTTGTGCTCTGCTATTGTGCCTGGCGGACCATGCACAATCTCCATCACAGTCTGGATCTTCACTTCCTGATCACAGGCAACACCCAAGTTTGCCCCCAACTGGTGCTTTGGCCACATCAAGCAGCGCTTCCAAAAGACCAGAATGAAGACTTTGTCTGAGATTGCTGCTGTTGTGAAGGACAGCACTGTGACAGGGATCAACATCCATCCAACAGCTGGCTGGACTGGAGGACTGTCACATCTGCTCCTGCTACGCCCTCTGCTGGTCGACCGGTGTCTCACTGACCTGCAGTTCTTCCCCTGTACTCTCTCTGTTTAATTTGTGTGGTTGGAGACAGGTGTGCTGGAGTCAGAGCAATTCCCTACCATCTGCAACTCGTCCATAAATCAAGACATCTAGAAATACAATTTCTGCCAACTCCACTGCCAATTCGTAAATATCTGCTCTGTCATTTATAGTTCTAGCCTTTTGTCCATTCGCAAGATTGCTCTCCTGTTGCTCTGCTTTGCATGTTTCCCTGCCTTACACCATTTTTGTTCTATCCTTGCAGTACCACTCTGGCTCTGGCTCCTGTCTCCTGTTCCACATCTCACCACCAACCACCTTGCTCTGGATTTCACTCCTCACCATTACCTTGGATTCCTCTCAGGATCTGTTTCCCTGTTCGACTCCAACCTCACTCTACACTCCTGTTTTTTCAACTTATCAGAGCCACCCCGGTGCTGCCCTCCATATTTCTCTGTATTCAATAAACATTTTGGTTCATTCATCCCGGCTTCCTCTTCTGAGTCCGCTCTTGGGTTCCCCCCCTTCGCTCCTCGTAACAAGGATTATACAGTGCTGGTGGAAAGCTATGGCTGACAACAACACCTGACTCCGTACCACAGATCAAGCAGTACCAGCACTTCAGGTGAAAATCATTTTCATTGCATTATATCAGGTTATTCTTCTTATATAAACTTGGGAGGTGAATTGATGTTGTGCAAGGTTGTAATGTCTTCTGATTATTCCCTATTTTACAGCTTCGATGCTCTGGAGCCTGGTGTTGTTGTCGCCAAGGAGCGTTCGGACTCAGTCTTGGCACCGCTGACATCCTTCCTCTCATAGATGGTGTGCCTGTAAAAGCACCACCTGGACTGGACATAGCTAGACAAACATATATTTTTGACAAGATCACTGAGTTTTGCGATGAAGAGGCTATGGACATCACGTGCCCTGCACCAAAGTCAAGGGCAGGACAGAAACAGGGTCTCCGAATGTAGATTCCATTGTTCATGCGTGGTTTGGGTGGACCAGTCATCAGCACTATCTGCAGTGCCTCTATTCAAATGACTCTCTCCTAACACACACGCCATACGTTGCTGCTACTATTTTTTTTATCCTGCTGCTCAGCCACTTTACCCCTGATTGTATGTATATAACTACCTCGTCTATCACTGATATTGTTCTTGTACACACTGTATATTATTTTATTTATATTGACACTATCTATGTCTGATATTGATACTATGCAAGTAACCATTTGGCTGTAACGTCTACACCTTTTGTAGAGACCCATATACTTAGCAAGACAAAATATTGATATATAAAATGAATATTGATGTGTGTGGTCGTAAAATGATTTTACACCACAGCAATATCATGTGATCGTATCAAGTGTCCACCACATACATATATGACGCATGCATCTGTTTATGTACTGTACACGTGCACCTCACTCAGGTTTCAACTCAGGTTGCATGGCCTTATTAACTTATGTATGGTATACCATGTGATAAGTGCATGTGTAACAGTATATAAAGTATGCTAACGTCTGGTGTGAAGGTATTTGGGCAGTGGTGTAAAGTACTTCAGTAAAAATACTTTAAAGTACTACTTAAGTATTTTTTGGGGGTACCTGTACATTACTTTACTATGTAAATTTTTGGCAACTTTTACTTCACTACATTCCCGAAAGAAAATAATGTACTTTTTACTCCATACATTTTCCCTGACACCCAAAATTACCTGTTACATTTTGACTGGAAAATTCACAAAATTATCAAGAGAACATCCCTGGTCTTTCCTACTGCTTTTGTTCTGGCAGACTCACTAAACACCAATGCCTTGTTTGTAAATTATGTCTGAGTGTTGGAGTGTGCCCCTGGCTATTCGTCAATAAAAAATAAAAAAATCCAATTGGGCCATCTGGTTTAATATAAGGAATTAGAAATGATTTATACTTTTACTTTGATACTTAAGTACATTTTAGCAATTCCATTTACTTTTGATACTTAAGTATCTTAAAAAACAAATACTTTTAGACTTTTCCTAAGAAATATTTTACTGGGTGACTTTTACCTCAGTCATGATCTATTAACTACGGGATAGCACCCTTTTTTCAATTTCCGCCTAAAATGACATTCCCAAATCTAACTGCCTGTAGCTCAGGACCTTAAGCAAGGATATGCATATTCATGGTAACATTTGAAAGGAAACACTTTGAAGGTTGTGGAAATGTGAACTGAATGTAGGAGAATATAACACAATAGATCTGGTAGAAGAAAATACAAAGAAGAAAACAACAGTTTTTTTGCATTGTCTTTCTACCACCATTTTTGAAATGCAACAGAAAGGTCCCAAATCTATACATCAGTGTATGTGCAAAGTTTCAGACTGATAACTTGAAGTATGAGCAAGCTACATGACATTTAGTGTGAAGTCAAACAGGTACATTTGGGCAAATCGTTGAAGGACACATTTACATTTACATTACATTTTTCTGCAAGAATATCATCAAATCTGTATACTTGGACTTTGATTTAGCTTTTCCAGTATTAGTAGCCATATTGTAAGTTCAACATCTGCAAAACACCCAGTTTTCATAACTTCATAACTCTCCATATTTTTGTAATATTTGTCCAAAGGGAAAGACTTGCTGTTGGATATGGAGTTTCCGCATACTCTCATAAAGCCCAGCTCATTAGCTATCTGGCTAGCTTTGTTTGATTGGTGCTTATTTGACAAAGTTACAGTCAATCAAGTGAAGACCGCCCGTGTCATCGGCGCGCCATGAAGGTGTCGCTCTCTGACCAAATTTGGTGTCCTGTAGGATATACTACACTCCTAATGATATAGTGAAGTCCCGTTACGTTCTAGGATCTCTGAGGAATAAATAAGAACGTAATTTGACTGGTTATATTTTCACAGATTCCTTTCTTTGCAAATTGGACGAGTGGAAATACAAAATCGATCGTGCATGTTATATGGAACTTTTTAGGATATGAAAAAGGATTTTATCTAACAAAACAACACTTCATGTTATCTCTGGGACCCTTGGGATGATAAATCAGAGCAAGATTTCAGAATGTAAGTACACATTTCACCTTTAGAGGTGAATTTATCAAACCTATCGCAGTGAAAAAAGTGTTTTGTTGTTAGGAGCTCTCCTCAAACAAGCATGGCATTTTTTCGCAGTAATAGCTACTGTAAATTGGACAGTGCAGTTATATTAACAAGAATTTAAGCTTTCCGCTGATATAAGACACTTATATGTACCGACACTTGTTGTTTCTCTAAAATTTGCAATCGTGACACACAGCGCTGCATGATTGTCACGACTTCGACTGAAGTCGGTTCCCCTCCTCGTTCGGGTGGCATTCGGCGGTTGACATCACCGGTCTTCTAATCATCACCGATCTACTTTTCATTTTCCATTTGTCTTGTCTTGTTTTTCACACACCTGGTTTTCATTCCCCATCATTATCTGTTGTGGATTTAACCCTCTGTTTTCCCCCAATGTCCTTGTGAGTGATTGTTTATTGTTATACCGTGTCTTTCCGGCTGGTGCATTTATTTTATGCCTCGCCTGTTTTGCGTTTGGCATATGTATGTGGACCTGAATAGCGTTTTGCTTGATTCAAATTTTGAGTAAAGTGTTTTGCTCACTCAGTACTGCGCCTGACTTTAATACACCAGCTACACAAGAGCCTGACAATGATTTACAACTGCCCTGTTGACGGGACGCCTATCCCTAAGAATTAAGAACAAATTCTTATTTTACAATGACGGCCTACCCTGACCAAACCCTCCCCTAACTCCGATGACGCTGGGCCAACTGTGCACTGCCTTATGGGACTCCCGATCACAGCTAGTTGTGATACAGCCCGTGATTGAACCAGGGTCTGTAGTGACGCCTCTGAGTTGCAATGCTTTAGACCGCTGCACCACTCTGGAGCCTCTTGATGACCAACCAAAAGCGCCGTGCCAGCCAGGATGCCTCCATGCCCCAGGTGCCCTTGTTTTTTAACAATGTCCGGTACAGTAAGGGATGACAGGGAGTGTAGCGGTTGTTCTGGCTCAGGTTCAAGGAGACATGCCATTCCACTGAACCTGCCTCTGAGACGGTTCCATAGCCACTGAAAATCCCCCATTTGTGGGCTCTTGGAACAGAGGGTTGTAGTGTTAAGCCAGGAACAGGTCCTCCACTGACCATCTGCTTTGGTATTACTGGCTTTCTCCACTTGTATTCCACATTCGTACAGACGATATTGTGATCCGCCAAAATAGGTTGCATGGCTACACTTATGAGCTCAACGGAGGCATTCACATGTGGTAGATAGAATCCCCTGGTCACCTATAACATCCTTCCTCTTGGTGGATTTTTAAGTGCCACACCTTACTTTGAACACATTGAAATGCATTTGTTATAAGAAATGTGATATATAAATACAGTTTAATTTGACTGACATTACAGCTGTACAATATTTAATAATCTGTAATTTTCACATGAGGACAAGTGCAGTTTTTCCATAAACTTTTAATTGATAACATGGGATTTTAATGACTTGACATTATCAATCATATAATGGGAAGGATCCTATAAATCAAGGCTGTGTGAATGCATGTACCACTCGGAATAAATAAATACTGTGCCTTTGAAGTTTTGTCTCTGGTCTGTTATCTGCAAGACAGACAGGATATCTAAACAAATTCAATTCTCGATGTCAATATATTTTTAGATTCATTCTCATCGATGATAACATTCCAGAACTGTTATTGCTCATCTAAGTCTGGTATCCGGGATCATTATATCATTGATTAAGTGTCTCTTTCCTTGTAGAATGATGACAGCTATATAGAACACATTGTATTGGTAAGATGCTCAAACTTAATAGCTACACTCACTGACACAGGATACACTTTATCCCTCATGCTGGCCCTGACCAAACCAGTAAGTTGCCCCTCACTATAGATGCACTTCTCCACATGGCCAGACTTTTATTTTTTATTTAACCTTTATTAAAATAGGCAAGTCAGTTAAGAACACGTTCTTATTTACAATGACGGCCTACCCGGCCAAACCCGCCCAAAACCAAACCACTTAGTGGTCTTCTCCCCTTTTAATGTTCTTATACTCATCTTAAAAAATGCCATAAGGTCCGAAATGGACATCAAAGTCGACATACTGTACAAACAATTATCTAGACTAAGTTATACAAAATAATTTTTTGTATCTACTGCTACGCTAACTAGCTAGCTAAAGTGTAAACAATGGCTAGCTAAGACAGAAAGGGGACAGAAGAAGTTCAAAACCTTATTCGATTCATTTCAATACAGCACATGGATTCATCATGGATTGGGCACAGGTTTCTGATGGTGCTGGTGAACGGTAGCTGACAGTGTTGGCCAGAGATGATGTGCAGTAAATTGAGGAGAATATATCAAAACATCACGCCAAGGTAACCCTACACCAAACGCATACTTAATTTGAAGCTTTTGTCAAATTCACTATGTGAAAAATAAATGGTGTTCAGACTATTGGAACTATTTCCGTGTTTGACCTCTAGTTTTTATGGGTAACATGATATGTCCACTGTGGCGGACTATGGACTCATGCCACGTTTACATTATGACGTATTTCATTACGCCTTATGTCATCTTCAGAGTCTTGCCCCGCTACTGAAAGGACAAGTGTAGCGTTTGTAATGCAAGATGGAGGAGAGCCTGTCTCTCGTCAGACATCGCAAAATATTACATTTTGATTAAAATCAAATGTTATTGGTCACATACACATGGTTAGCAGATGTTATTGCGAGTGTAGCGAAATGCTTGTGCTTCTAGTTCTGACAGTGCAGCAATATCAACAAGTAATCTAACAATTCCACAACTACTACATAATACACATCTAAGTAAAGGGATGGAATAAGAATATGTACATATATGGGTGAGAAATGACAGAGCGGCATAAGCAAGATGCAATAGATGGTATGAAATACAGTACGTAAATATGAGATGAGTAATGCACGATATGTAAACATCATTATTAAAGGGAGTGCTCCTAATCTCAGCTTGTTACCTGTATAAAAGACACCTGTCCACAGAAGCAATCAATCAATCAGATTCCAAACTCTCCACCATGGCAAAGACTAAAGGATGTCAGGGACAAGATTGTAGACCTACACAAGGCTGGAATGGGCTACAAGACCGTGGTCAAGCAGCTTGGTGAGAAGGTGACAACAGTTGGTGCGATTATTCGCAAATGGAAGAAACACAAAAGAACTGTCAATCTCCCTCGGCCTGGGGCTCCATGCAAGATCTCACCTCATGGAGTTGCAATGATCATGAGAACGGTGAGGAATCAGCCCAGAACTACACGGGAGGATCTTGTCAATGATCTCAAGGCAGCTGGGACCATAGTCACCAAGAAAACAATTGGTAACACACTACGCCGTGAAGGACTGAAATCCTGCAGCGCCCGCAAGGTCCCCCTGCTCAAAAAAGCACATATACATACCCATCTGAAGTTTGCCAATGATCATCTGAATGATTCAGAGAACAACTGGGTGAAAGTGTTGTGGTCAGATGAGACCAAAATGGAGCTCTTTGGCATCAACTCAACTCGCCGTGTTTGGAGGAGGAGGAATGCTGCCTAAGACCCCAAGAACACCATCCCCACCGTCAAACATAGAGGTGGAAACATTATATTCTGGGGGTCTTTTTCGGCTAAGGGGACAGGACAACTTCACCGCATCAAAGGGACGATGGACTGGGCCATGTACCATCAAATCTTGGGTGAGAACCTCCTTCCCTCAGCCAGGGCATTGAAAATGGGTCGTGGATGGGTATTCCAGCATGACAATGACCCAAAACACACGGCCAAGGCAACACAGGAGTGGCTCAAGAAGAAGCACATTAAGGTCCTGGAGTGGCCTACCCAGTCTCCAGACCTTAATCACATAGAAAATCTGTGGAGGGAGCTGAAGGTTCGAGTTGCCAAATGTCAGCCTCGAAACCTTAATGACTTGGAGAAGATCTGCAAAGAGTGGGACAAAATCCCTCCTGAGATGTGTGCAAACCTGGTGGCCCACTACAAGAAACGTCTGACCTCTGTGATTGCCAACAAGGGTTTTGCCACCAAGTACTAAGTCATGTTTTGCAAAGGGGTCAAATACTTATTTCCCTCATTAAAATGCAAATAAATTCATAATATTTTTCACATGCGTTTTTCTGGATTTTTTTGTTGTTATTCTGTCTCTAACTGTTCAAATAAACCTACCATTAAAATTATAGACTGATCATTTCTTTGTCAGTGGGCAAACGTACAACATCAGCAGGGGATCAAATACTTTTTTCCCTCACTGTATCTCTCTCAGGTGCAGTTTTTCAAATTTTATAGGTATTCTAACAGTTAAATTATAATAGGTAATTTCCAAAAATGTTATTGCAATGAATTATCCTTTTAGAACCTCTTAACCTCTACAGGATCGGTGAAATTGCACTTAACCTTGAATAATACACTGTGACCTTTCTCTTGCATTTCAAAGATGATAAAAAAAAAATTAAACTCATGTTTTCTTTGTATTATCTTTTACCAGATCTCATGTGTTATATTCTCCTACATTAATTTCACATTTCCACAAACTTCAAAGTGTTTCCTTTCAAATGGTATTAAGATTATGCATATCCTTGCTTCAGGTCCTGAGCTACAGGCAGTTAGATTTGGGTATGTCATTTTAGGCGAAAATGTAGGGTTTGATCATTAGGAATGCTCTACAGCTATCCTTATGAGAGGGTGCATGTTAAACAGGACATGTACAGTATTTAAATAAGAATGATGGACAAGCAGTGGTGGAAAAAGTACCCAACTGTCATACTTGAGTAAAAGATACCTTAATAGAAAATGACTCAAGTTTGAGTGAAAGTCTAAATGTATTTGGTTTAAAATATACTTAAGTATAAAAAATAAAAGCATACATTATTTCAAATTCCTTATTCCTTTCCTTAAAATTCCTTTCCTTAAAACCCCCTACAGTTGATGTCCTTTCCCCCGTGGAAATCAAATTAGCATAATAACAGTCTGTTAGTTTAAGCTAGAGATATGTGATATGATATATTATTATTTCTTGTTTTTGCATTGGATGCATTTCAATCCACATCTGCATTTTTGGTTAAAAGTGACAGAGCAAGAGCGGTGGCGTCCGAACGGTTTGGGTCTACCAACTATTATGGCCTTCTACAGATGAAAGACTTTCACGAACACAATGGTGTTCTCCATATATAAGGACAGTATATATGGAGACTGGTTGGTTACAAAAATAAGGGGTTAAATACATGGGGGAACTGTCTGATGATCCATGTAGTGAATATGTCATTCAATGTGTTTTTACGGGCTAATAAGAAGTAAAGCCAAATAAAAATTTTCATATATCGTTTTTTTATACTTCAAGGGGTATTAAAATTCAAAATCAAATAGCAAAATGATCCTTGGTATGACCTTCTGAAAACAGTTCCATATAGCTTAGTAGAACCACACTTCCCTTCCCCCGTCTTAGACAGGACTTAGACTCTGATGGTTAAGCAAACCAGAAGGCACCATTTTCTTGTTTTTATTTATGGATCGCCAGGGGCAAACTCCAACACTCAGACATAATTTAAAAATGAAGCATTTATGTTTAGTGATTCCACCATATCAGAAGCAATAGGGATGACAAGGGATGATGTCTTGATGTGTGTGAATTGGACCATTTTCCTGTGCTGCTAAGCATTTGGATTTGTAGTTACTATGGATCCCCATTATGAATCCCCAGCAGCTACTCTTCCTGGTGTCCAGAACAAATTAAGGCAGTAATATACATTATAGTTCAATTATAAACATTAAAATACATTATACAACAATACATTCAGTGTGTGCCCTCCAGCCACTACTCTACTACAACACACAATCCAGGCGTATGTGTGTGTATAGTGTGTATGTTCAAATAACATTTTATTTGTCACATGCACTGAATACAACAGTGAAATGCTTACTTACAAGCCCTTAACCAATAACCCTTTTTTAAGAAAATAGATTAGCATAATAGTGGTGCTGTGCCCGGGAGAAGGTCGATAGCACAGTCGTAGGGCCGATGCGGAGGAAGAGATTGTGGCGCGGGCAGAGTTGAAAACATTCCGTAAGTCCTGTTACTCCACGGGCATGGCGGAGAGATCCGAGGCTTTACTCAAGCCCGCAGGGAGACGTCTCGGGGCAGGCTGCGTCAACTTCAGACAATGTGCATGGCAAAACAGACTCCAACCCATGATGGAACCCAAAGCCCAATCGATTAGGGAGTTGTGCCACTGGAGCCATGAAAATCCCAAAACAAAAAGGTACATGAGGAGACACCAGGAGCAGAAAATGCATGGTTGAGCTAGCTACGGTTCATATTGTGGGTGACTGTGCCAATAGAGCGCCCATCGTGGAAATACCCAGCTACGATACCAGGGTAGAGTCAATGAGCACCCGGATGGATTTGGACTGGTCTCCCCCATAACAGGGTAGTATAGAGGCGATTACGAGTAGTAAGAGATTGGAAACCCTCCATACAGCTCACCAGAGTACTCGTACCTACTGATGAGCCTGGTCTTTTAATGGGCAGGTAGATAAGAAATGTCCAATAGCTCCACAATACAGACAGCTATTGGTGTTCAGTCTGCGTAAGCGCTCAGCAGGAGACAATCTAGCCCTGCCCAGGGAACAGACCCCCTCATATGTTCCATCGATGTGGATCGTCAAGGCTATAAGGGAGTCAAGGTCCATGGGCAGCTCCCGGGCTGTGAGCTCATCTTTAAACCCCCGCCGATAATCCGTGAAGGAACGTGTTGAACAGGGCTTCCGGGTTCCAGATACTCTCAGCCGCCAATGTGTGAAAATCCACTGCGTAGTCTGCCACACTACGGGAGTCTTGATGTAGTTGGAGAAGCTTACCAGCAGCCTCTCTCCCGGACAACGAAGAATGGAACACTTTTTGTACCTCCTCCACAAACTCCTCCAGACTGAGGCAAACGGTTGACTGTTGCTCCCACACCGCCGTAGCCCGGGCGAGTGCCCTCCCGAACATCAGTGGAATCAGGTACGCTATCTTCGAACAGTCTGTGGGGAATGAAGAAGGCTGCAGCTCGAAGGTGAGGGAGCACTGGGAGAGAAACACCCGAAGGTTCCAGAATCTCCAGCGTAGTGCTCCGGAGGAGGTAAGCGAGGTTTTCGGGAAACCTGGGTAGGCTGGGAAGAAGGGACTGGGTTGCTGAGAGCCTGGGGGATTACTGTAGCAATGTATTGAATGCATGGTTATGGCGTTCTGATAGGGTATGGAGTCCCTCCACAAGGCATTGCAGTAACTCCTCATGCCTTCAAATGGTGGCTCCTTGGGAGGAGACTGTTGCGGAGCTGGTCCGAGTCTCCTGGGTCAATCATGGTCAGTTTGTACTATCACGGCTCAGGCTAAAATCCAGATGCAGACACAGGAGGCAGAAAGTACGAGTATCAGAGTTTATTACAGTACAAGGGGCAGGCAATCGGTAGGTCAAGGCAGGCAAAGAGTCGTAACCCAAATCAGTGTCAGGCAGGTAAAGGATGGCAGGCAGGATCAGGGTCAGGACAGGCAGATAGGTCAGAACTGGGAAGACTAAGAAAAGCAAAAACTAGAGCACAGGAAACACAGGAACATGCTGGTAGGATTTGATAGGACAAGACAAACTGGACAAGACAAACTGGCAAGAGACAAACAGAAAAAGCAGGTATATACACACATGAGGTGAAGGGAGACACAAGACAGGTGAAACAGATCAGGGTGTGACACCGAGTCAATGTGTGGGGGTACAGGTTAGTTGAGGTAATTTGTACATGTACCTAGGTAGGGGTAAAGTGACTATGCATATATAATAATCAGCGAGTAGCAGCAGTGTAAAAACAAAGATGGGGGGGGGTCAATGAAAATAGTCCGGGTGGCCATTTGATTAATTGTCAGTTTTATGGCTTAGGGTTAGAATCTGTTAGGGAGCCTTTTTGACCTAGACTTGGCGCTCTGGTACCGCTTGCCATGCGGTAGCAGTGAAAACAGTCTGACTTGGGTGACTGGAGTCCTTGACAATTTGTTGGGCCTTCCTCTGACACCGCCTAGTGTATAGGTCCTGGATGGCAGGAAGCTTGGCCCCAGTGATGTACTGGGCCGTACGCACTACCCTCTGTAGCACCTTACAGTCAGATTCCGAGCAGTTACCATACCAGGTGGTGATGCAACCCGTCAGGATGCTCTCGATGGTGCAGCTGTAGAACTTTTTGAGGATCTGGGGACCCATGTCAAATCTTATCAGTCTCCTGAGGGGGAAAAGGCGTTGTCGTGCCCTCTTCACAACTGTCTTGGTGTGTTTGGATTATGAAAGTTTGTTGGTGATGTGGACATCAAGGAACTTGAAACTCTCAACCCGCTCCATTACAGCCCCATCAATGTGAATGGGGGCAAGTTCGGCCCTCCTTTTCCGGTAGTCCATGATCATCTCATTTTTCTTGCTCACGTTGAGGGAGAGGTTGTTGTCCTGGCACCACACTGCCAGGTCTCTGACCTCCTCCCTATAGGCTGTCCCATTGTTGTCGGTGATCATGTCATCAGCACACTTAATGATCGTGTTGGTGTCGTACTTGGCCATGTAGTTGTCGGTGAACAGAGATTACAGGAGGGGAATAAGCACACACCCCTGAGGGACCCTCATGTTGAGGATCAGCGTTTCAGATGTGTTGTTTTCTACCCTTACCACCTGGGGGTGGCCCGTCAGGAAGTCCTGGATCCAGTTGCAGAGGGAGGTGTTTAGTCCCAGGGTCCTTAGCTTAGTGATAATATTTTTCTCTTTTTTATAAGGGGTGGATCAGCTTAATATTGCGGAAAGATTGTTGCTTCCATCAATGAAATTGTCTGCATCATTTCCAATCACCCATAGATATATTTTTTTGTAAATATATACATTTATATTTTTGTTTTATTTCACCTTTATTTAACCAGGTAGGCTAGTTGAGAACAAGTTCTCATTTACAACTGTGACCTGGCCAAGATAAAGCAAAGCAGTTCGACACATACAACAACACAGAGTTACACATGGAATAAACAAACATACAGTCAATAATACAGTAGAGAAAAAAAGTCTACATGCAGTGTGTGCAAATGAGGTAAGATAAGGGAGGTAAGGCAATAAATAGGCCATGGTGTCGAAGTAAATGCACTATAGCAACTAAATACTGGTATGGTAGATGTGCAGAAGATGGCTGTTAACAGATGGGCTATGTACAGGTGCAGTGATCTGTGAGCTGCCATACACTAATGAATACATATAACATATATACATACACATTCCTATATAGACATACATACTTTTTTTTGAATATACCTTTATTATTCCCCAAAAACCCTACCACCTTTCCCCCAATTGGAGTAAACTAATAAACAATAACACGTAGGCTTCTACCTTCAGTTTATACATCTTCTACACATTTTACAGACACAATCTATTTTACAATAGTTGTATTTTGTTTGTTTATAGTCCTTCCTCTATTTCTGATGTCCATCCAGTTTGATTTCTATTTGTAACTGTGCTATTTCACATTTTACAGACCCCGTATGTTTTACATTGGTTATCTTGTTATTAGTCCCACACTTCAGCTCCATTCAACCCCTCCTATCTCTTTCAACACAATCAACAACACAACACAATTTTGGATTTCTATTTGCCATATATTTTTCAACTGTGCTGTGATGCTTCACAAAAGTACTGAACCTTCTACAGATTGTAAATTAAAAATATTTTTTTTTGCTAAAATAATTATTGTGTTATTGATTGATTGACTATGGCTTTACAAATCACCCAGTATTGCTATCTGCAGCGTTAGTTCTAGGCATGTTGCAATTCTTCAGCCATTCCTGGACCTGTGACCAAAAACGAGCTAGGTATGGACAATACTGTCACGACTTCTGACGAAGTTGGTCCCTCTCCTTGTTCGGGCGGTTCGGCGGTCGACGTCACCGGTTTTCTAGCTACCGCCGATCTACTTTTCATTTTCTATGTTTTTGTCTTCATTATACACACCTGGTTTCCAATCACTTAATTATTTGTTCCTTATTTAAACCCTCTGTTTCCCTCATGGTTTTGTGCGTGTTTGTTATCTGTTAGATGTTGTTTTCATTGTGAGCTTGGATTTTACTACCTATTTTGGTAGTTTGTTATTTGAGTAAAGATACGTGATTTACTCATCTCCCCGTTGTCCTGCGCCTGACTCTGCCTACCTACCAAAATAAATTATCTAATGACTCTGCCTCCTCACAGCAAAATCTGCAGAGCTGGGAAAATTGGGTATGCCCCATATATATATATATATATATATATATATATATAACATTCTATTGGTTGCAAGAAATTTGGTCATTTAATTAGAAAAATTCAAAGTTTTGAATTGTTTTGCATATCAATTCGTAAACCATGTGCCATGGAATGGGTACATCAAAAATCTCTTCCCAACTATTTAGCAATTTATATGGCACAGCTATCAGTTTTTTGGTCCTTAAATTAAATTGGTATCTTTTTTAAACTTTTATTTAACCATTTATGTTCTATAAAGTGAGCAGGTGTAATCTAAATAAAGGGAAAAAGGCCACTCTTGAACATAGGATGAGACATTCCTACCAATTTACTAGAGAACCAGTTTGGATTTAAGTATAACGTTTGTATGACTGATGCCTTTAGTGAGACGTCTAATGCTTTAACCAATGATTAATATTATTATTATTAACCCTGCATAATAATTATATAAAAGCCCCTTAGATATTTGCTAACATGTTTTCAAACACTTGTTTTTCACAGGGGCTATTAGCAGGACAATAGACACAACGTGGTCCCAGAAACAACTCTCTGACATAGGGCCCAGTAAATCTCTTGATGATGTCATTGAATGTCTCACCAGTTTTGATCCATGCCTGGACCTGCAGCACGCAAAGGTCTTTGTCAGACGAATCATTGGGTCGAAACAACAGAACTGTTCAAAACAAGAGAACACACATGGTTAATGTTCTGAAAAAAAAAAAAAATATATATATATATATATATATGCATGTGTGTATATATATATGCATGTGTGTATATATATCTGCATGTGTGTATATATATATGCATGTGTGTATATATATATGCGTGTGTATATATATATATATGTGTATGCGTGTGTGTATATATATATATATGTGTATGCGTGTGTATATATATATATATATATGTGTATGCGTGTGTATATATATATATATATATATGCGTGTGTATATATATATGCGTGTGTATATATATATATATATATATGCTTGTGTGTATATTTATATATATATATATATATATATATATATATGCGTGTGTGTATATATATATATATATGCGTGTGTATATATATATATGCGTGTATATATATGCGTGTGTGTGTGTGTGTATATATATAAAATGTCTTACAGAGCCTTTCCATGAGTCCACTCAAGTTTCTTCAACTGTCTTCTGACTGTGATTAGAGAGATGTTGATGTTGTGACATGATGCCAGCAGATTCTAGATTGCATTTGCTGATCGCTCATCAGCTTCAACCATCAGTGAGTTGATGGCTTGAATAGTCTCGCTGGAAATGGAATACAATGTAAAAATGTGCAGCATACAGTGAAGACCAGCAGCGATTTATTTCAAGCATTATTTTTAGCATTATTAGGCCTACTTTACAGTATTATAGCCTACTGTATCTGTTCACTTTCCTGGGCTTTCGCGTTCGGCATAACACAGGCGAAGAGCACTGTCCGTGACCATAATCCCCAGGTCTAACAGTATTTTACTGACATGTTTAATTATTCAAGGCTCCTTTCTCTTCTCTGTGCTGGAGTTATTTTAAGCCATCCACCCTTGATGGGCTATCAGCAGGACAATAGACTCCTACACAGTAAACCAAATGCATTGTTTTCTAACCACATCTGATGGATTCATAACGAATCACTATGTGATAAATATCACTGAATGACAGAAATATTGGAATAAAGTAGGCTAATTAAGACAACACATTTTTGCTTACTGGAACACCAAAAGTCATCCAATTGTTATAATAGGATTTAAAGCAATAGCCTACCCATGTGTGGTCAGCTATTTCAGTACTGTTTCGTGCTGCTCTGAGACTAGCATGGGGACTGGTCTTGATAAATCAATGAGATCTTTATTTTCACTGAATCTCCATTTGGGTATTGGTTAGCCTACAATTAGGGTGTGGGAATGTTAGGATAATATTGCTCTTCACTCGCAGTCACTTAGTAGCCTACTCCCGACCGGTCACGTTGTACAGCGCCATATTTTCCTAATGGAGACCCTGAGGGTTTTGTTTTTTGTTTTTCTTGGAATAGAAACACAATAATATTAATCAAATTGATTAAGCTAAATTTCTTAAAATCAATCCCATGTTCTTTTCTTACAAAAAAGCTTTTACATTTTCTAGTATAGCCAATATTAAAAACAGTCAAATGCTTCTCAAAGAATTCTGCGGCAGCACGCAAGCTGTGGTGCAGTACGACGCAACTTTTAACCTCTTAAGGAGCAGCAAGGTGCGCTAGCGCCCCACTCCCGACACTACCAGGTGAAATGCAAGGCGCCAAAATCAAAATCCAAAAGTTGAATTATTAAACATGCATCAATATACAAGTGTTTCATAGTCATCAAAAGCTCTGCTTCTTGGCAATATCACAGCATTGTCAGATTTCAAAAAGGCTTTACGGCGAAAGCACCACATTTGATTGTTTGAGGGTAGCACCTAACATATTTTTGCCATTACCATGAATTCATTAGCCTTCACGGTTCACACAAAACACATTTCACAGCGAAAACAAATCAATTACCTGTTGAAGAACTTCTGCTGAGGTCATCCTAAGTGTCCAACGAAGACAATCCATGGTTCTTTTGTTAGAAAAAGT
>QNTS01000644.1:159455-173924 GCA_003317085.1 Hucho hucho
CGGCCTACAGAGAGGAGGTGAGGGCCCTCGGAGTGTGGTGTCAGGAAAATAACCTCTCACTCAATGTCAGCAAAACAAAGGAGATTATCGTGGACTTCAGGAAACAGGAGAGGGAGCACCCCCCTATCCACATCGAGGGGACAGTAGTGGAGAAGGTGGAAAGTTTTAAGTTCCTCGGCGTACACATCACGGACAAACTGAATTGGTCCACCCACACAGACAGCGTGGTGAAGAAGGCGCAACAGCGCCTCTTCAACCTCAGGAGGCTGAAGAAATTCGGCTTGTCACCAAAATCACTCACAAACTTTTACAGATGCACAATCGAGAGCATCCTGTCGGGCTGTATCACCGCCTGGTACGGCAACTGCTCCGCCCACAACCGTAAGGCTCTCCAGAGGGTAGTGAGGACTGCACAGCGCATCACCGGGGGTAAACTACCTGCCCTCCAGGACACCTACACCACCCGATGTCACAGAAAGGCCAAAAAGATCATCAAGGACAACAACCACCCGAGCCACTGCCTGTTCACCCCGCTATCATCTAGAAGGCGAGGTCAGTACAGGTGCATCAAAGCTGGGACCGAGAGACTGAAAAACAGCTTCTACCTCAAGGCCATCAGACTGTTAAACAGCCATCACTAACATTGAGTGGCTGCTGCCAACATACTGACTTAAATCTCTAGCCACTTTAAACATAGGAATTGGATGTAACAATTGTATCACTAGCCACTTTAAACAATTTTGTATATAATGTTTACGTATCCGACATACTCATATCAAATGTATACACTGTACTCTAAACCATCTACTGTATCTTGCCTATGCCGTTCCGCCATCGACCCAAATCTCTAGCCACTTTAATAGGAATTGGATGAAATAATGTATCACTAGCCACTTTAAACAATGCCATTTATATAATGTTTACATATCCTACATTACTCATCTCATATATATATATATATATATATATATATGTGTATATACTGTACTCCATACCATCTACTGCATCTTGCCTATGCCGGTCAGCCATCGCTCATCCATATATTTATATGTACATACTCGTATTCATTCCTTTACTCTTGTGTGTATAAGGTAGTTGTTGTGAATTTGTTATATTACTTGTTAGATACTACTGCATGGTCGGAACTAGAAGCACAAGCATTTCGCTACACTCGCATTAACATCTGCTAACCATGTGTATGTGACAAATAAAATTTGATTTGATTTGATTCATTTTCAGAGTCCGAGAGAGTCAGCATGGCATGATCGTCTTCCAGAAAGTAGTCCATCACAACTTTTCCCACTGACCTTTGTTGATAGTGCCTGATAAATTCAGTGCAGCAATGTTATTGAGAGCAGTAACATATTTCCAGTTCTCCATGGCTAACATTATATAAAAAAAAAACTGCAGTAGAAAGGACTAGCTACACATTACGAGCAGCTCATTTTATAGACACAAGATGCTACACTCATCTCTCGGCATGTCCAGCCCACTCATTATCTCAGCCAATCATGGCTAGCGGGAAGGTTGCTGTCTGTTTTCAGTGGCTAAACCAACTAGGTTCGTAATTCAACAATTGTATTCGCGTTTACAGATGGCATACAATTTTGATATTAAGGCACATGAAAGTTCATATGTAAAAGAAGGCATTTCTGCCAAAAAACGCATTTTGATGAAATTTTTTTTTTTACGTTCAAACGGCTCTTCTGTGAAGTTGTGACATACACCTAGTTTCCTGAATTGGGTCACATATAAAGGTCCCACAGTTGACAGTACATGTCAGAGAAAAAACCAAGCCATGAGTTTGAAGGAATTGTCAGTAGAGCTCCTCAACAGGATTGTGTCAACGCACAGATCTGGGGAAGGGTACCAAAACATTTCTGCAGCATTGAAGGTGCGAGAACACAGAGGCCTTACATGGAAGAGGTTTGGAACCACCAAGACTCTTCCTAGAGCTAGCAGCCTGGCCAAACTGAGCAGTCAGGGGAGAAGGGCCTTTGTCAGGGAGGTGACCAAGAACCCGATGATCACTCTGACAGAGCTCTAGAGATCCTCTGTGGAGATGGGAGAACCTTCCAGAAGGACAACCATCTCTACAACACTCCACCAATCAGGCCTTTATGGTAGAGTGCCCAGACGGAAGCCACTCCTCAGTAAATGTCCACTGGGAGTTTGCCAAAAGGCACCTAAAGACTCTCAGAACATGAGAAACAAGATTCTCAGGTCTAATAAAACCAAGATTTAACTTATTGGCCTGAATGCCAAGCGTTATGTCTGGAGGAAACCTGGCACCATCCCTACAGTGAAGCATGGTGGTGGCAGCATCATGTTATGGGGATGTTTTTCAGCGGGTGAGACTGGGAGACTAGTCAGGATCAAGGCAAAGATGAACGGAGCAAAGTATTAAAACCTGCACCAGATCGCTCAGGACCTCAGACTGGGGGCGAAGGTTCACCTTCCAACAGGACAACAACCCTAAGCACACAGCCAATAGAACGCAGGAGTGGCTTCGGGACAAGTCTCTGAATGTCCTTGAGTGGCCCAGCCAGAGCCCAGACTTCATCCCGATCTAACATCTCTGGAGAGACCTGAAAATAGCTGTGCAGCAACGCTTACCATCCAACCTGACAAAGCTTGAGAGGATCCGCAGAGAAGAATGGGAGAAACTCTCCAAATACATGTGTGCCAAGCTTGTAGCATCATACCCAAGAAGACTTGAGGGTGAATACTTATGTAAAAAAAATTATCTATACCTGTTTTTGCTTTGTCATTATGGGGTATAGGGAGTAGGTTCATGAGAAAAACAACAACAATTTAATACATTTTAGAATAAGGCTGTAACGTGACAACATTTGTTTTTCTGAATACTTTTTGAATGCACTGTATGTCAGATTGTCTTTTACAATTATTACGTCACACTGTCAGACGTGACCAAATTTCTATCTGGCCAGATTGTACAATTTTCTTCACTTCTGTAATCACATTCTGTGATTGGCTTGCGAGGCTACATCAACTGGGCGTATCAAGCATGGCGTCGAAAGAACAACAACAAGCTCCCGGCCGTGTTCCTATTGGTCAGTCACCGGGATCGTCTCTGTAAGAATATATCAAGATAAATATACAACGCAGAGGACTAAAGGTCAAGAGGGAATTAACAATCAAACTGAAGATTAATGGGTCAGGGACACGGGATGAATTTCAGTAAAGGACTCAGAGCTACATGTGGCAAGTTCTCATTGGTCCAAATTGTCTATACATTGAGCCTGAAATGAGATAATTGGTATTTGGCCATTGGCCCAAGTTTACTGCAAGGAATTCTAATTGGTCAACCACAAGCTAGGGTTGGGGTATAAACTACGTACTGTCTCTTTGTTCAGTGTAAAAACAAGAATGAAGAATGAACATCTGCCATCTACTTTCCAACATAACAACTATGATTTGTTCTCTTTGAATAAATAGATTTTTCTCCCCCTGATTTGCTTTGGGGTCTGTGTTATTGAAGAATAACAAACTGCTAACAACTTGTAACAACAGCCACACTATATGATAAAGGCTAAACATTTCTGACACTGCCAGAACTTTGTCGGAGCCTATGAAAATACGTAGTGGTACTTAAATCGGCAGAACTAGACCCTGTCACACTAAAGAAGCCAAGACATCCGACAATCGTTTATGACCTAAGAATTTCCACACAAAGTGGACAATTTGTCTGGGATGGCATAAATGTGGCATAAGATGGCAAAAAATGTCAAGTCTGTGCGGGCCGTAAAGGGGCAATTCGCAATAGATATTTACCCATTGTTTCTTGAAGAATGTAACTTTTAAACATGCCTCATTAGCTTAGTTCAACTGTCGTACCCCATCAGAACTCAAAATATAAGCTTGTTTTACTCCAATGTTTGTACAGTGGCTTGCAAATGTATTCCTCCCCTTGGCATTTTACCTATTTTGTTGCCTTACAACCTGGATTTTTGGGAGGTTTGTAATCATTTGATTTACACAACATGTGTTACGTTCCCTAGTTTCTGTGTTGTTGTGGGTTTGTTTGTATGTGTTTATGTGTGTATTTCAGGAAATGGCTTCCTGAAGTCCAAAGCAGCTGATTGGTCGGCCCCATTGCAGATTGGAGCTCTAAACCCACCCTCTCGTCAGGAGATACAGCAGTCTGCAATTACCGACTCCTTCTGCAGCTTGAAAAGCCAATGTTCCTTTGTTAGGAGAAGAGAGCTTCTTGGTATGTCCTGTGTTTCGTTATTGTTCTCTATAATTTGTTGTAAAGTATTTTGTAGCCAGTCCTGCAGACGTATGTGTATGTCAAAAGGACTGTGTTTTTAATTATTGAAAATGTTTATGTTCCCAGGGGGGAAGGGGAAGGTACCTAGGGAGTGCTTAGGCAAGAGGCCTGCGGGCATACATATACCCGTAGTATTTACTGTGTCTATGCACACTAGGTAAGACCTGGGTGGACCATCCTCTGTATTTTGGTTAGCGCGCCAGGTGGTGCTAAGATAGGTAAGTAGTGGGCAAGGTAGGAGAGGGGGCTCTTTAACTTTCTTTGGTTCCGTCCAGCCCCTTTTCCCCAAACTACCATGTGAAGGAAGAATAAATTCCCTGTAAACTGTACATTTTCTGCCTCTGTCATCCTTACCCGCACATGCAATCACATCTCTTTCACTCCATGGGGAGTTGAGTGTAGCAGGGTGTTGCGTTCCCTCCTCCAAGAGGCGTGCGTAACAACATGCCTACCACTTTAAAGATGCAAAATATTTTTTGTGAAACAAACAAGGAATATGACAAAAAATCAGAAATTAAGCATGCATAACTATTCACCCCACCAAAGTCAATACTTTGTAGAGCCACCTTTTGCAGCAATTACAGCTGCAAGTCTCTTGGGGTATGTCTCTATAAGCTTGGCACATCTAGCCACTGGGATTTTTGCCCGTTCAAGGCAAAACTGCTCCAGCTCCTTCAAGTTGGAAGGGTTCCACTGGTGTACAGCAATCTTTAAGTCATACCACAGATTCTCAATTGGATTGAGGTCTGGGCTTTGACTAGGCCATTCCAAGACATTTAAATGTTTCCCCTTAAACCACGCAAGTGTTGCTTTGTCAGTATGCTTAGGGTCATTGTCCTGAAGGAAGGTGAACCTCTGTCCCAGTCTCAAATCTCTGGAAGACAAACAGGTTTCCCTCAAGAATTTCCCTGTATTTAGCGCCATCCATAATTCCTTCAATTCTGACCAGTTTCCAGGTCCCTGCCGATGACAAACATGGTGTTCTCAGGGTGATGAGAGGTGTTGGGTTTGCGCCAGACCTAGTGTTTTCTTTGATGTGCAAAAAGCTGCATTTTAGTCTCACCTAACCAACGTACCTTTTTCCATATATTTGGGGAGTCTCCCACATGCCTTTTGCCGAACACCAAACGTGTTTGCTTAATTTTTTCTTTATGCAATGGCTTTTTTCTGGCCACTCTTCCATGAAGCCCAGCTTTTTTAATAATGAATTTAACGGTGCTCAGTGGGATGTTCAAAGTTTCTGATATTTATTTATAACCCAACCCTGATCTGTACTTATCCACAACTTTGTCCCTGACCTGTTTGGAGAGCTCCTTGGTCTTCATGGTGCCACTTGCTTCTTGGTGCCCCTTGCTTAGTGGTGTTGCAGACTCTGGGGCATTTCAGAACAGGTGTGTTAATATACTGAGATCATGTGACACTTAGATTGCACACAGTTGGACTTTAACTAATTATGTGACTTCTGAAGGTAATTGGTTGCACCAGATCTTATTTAGGGGCTTCATAGCAAAGGGGGTGAATACGTATGCACGCACCACTTTTCCGTTTTTTTTTTTTTTTAAATTTATTGAAACATGTTATATTTTTCATTTCACAGATTGACTATTTTGTGTATGTCCATTACATGAAATACATTTAAATTACAGGTTTTAATGCAATAAAATAGGAAAAATGCCAAGGGGGATGAATACTTTTGCAAGGAACTGTAAACAAAGTAAATGTAAACAAACACTTGTAGCCTCAAAACATTATTACAACTTTTTGGTTTATTTCATGCATGGTCAGTCCTTGCATCCATAGCTCTGTCTATGAATTCGAGAGTGGTTACATTTCAGTAGCGAGGACAATGCTTTGTTATTGTTTCAACCTCTGATTGCCGCTTATGAGACACTTAGAAAACATAACAAATAAAGTGATTAGATACATGTCCCACTTAGCTACCTTGTGGGGTTTTGTGACTTATATTATTCACCCATATAGTATTTTTTATCTGAGCTACTGTCAGACACTGCTGAAAAGCATGCATGACTGCAGAGTATTAATCATAAACATGCCAGACTCCACTTCATCTCTCTATCCAGTCAATACCTACACACCATTGTTTGCATCCACCAATTATTTGTGAAGCATCAGCATGGATTAAAGAGCTATTCATTTCCCATTTGAGGTTAATTGAATGATGGTGAAATGTCTCTCCTTGAGAATACCTCTCACTGAAGCTGAACAGCTAGTTCCATGCTTCCTTTCTCTTCATTCAAGATTCTGAATACCCAGTATTATTCTACCACTTTGACACACAGCCCTTCACAATCTGCCGTCGTTAGGAATCATATGACTGTAACTATATTACATTTGATATAGCGAGCATTGCTGAACATAGGCTCAGGGATTAAGCCTCAACCCAGCTGAATGTTGTCTGTTAAGTGTGAAAGCGATGGAAATCCTGGAACCACAAGAGCTTGTACATATCTCTTTTAATTAAAGCTTCCTTCTGATATTAATAAGTGTAAAGATCCCTCTGAGAAACAATGAGCAAACTGCAGCCCCTCTGCTATAGTCATATATGAGGGAAATTATTGCACAGTCCTGCATGTCGTGAGACCACATAGAAGAAGAAAAGAGAATGTATACACAAGGAAAAACAAGAATAATCATGGATATCACATTCCTCTGAGCCTTACAGAACAGTGTTGTTATTCTATAAGGGCTTGAACGTAATATGGGGGAAAATAAGCATTCGACCACAAATACATTTCTATTGTTAAAAAAAATAATTACTGGATGAAGATCAAACCCTTTAGAAACCTGTGCTGAGAGCTTGTGTACAAGATGAAGTAAGAAATTAACATGGACACAGCGATATCCTGCTGCAGACATCATAGCTGTGTTAGAGTATGGTTTAATTTCTCCCTTAACGGAGTGCAACTGGCTCCAAAGATTGCTATTGTAAACATGTCCTCAAGTGGAGAGAAGGCACTGGTATGAAACATGAAACAAACAATTTTCTGTACAATAGATAGATACAAATTAATAGGAGCATGATTTCACAGAACCCACCGTCCCCCTGCCTGTCACACATAGGTGATGTTATAGCCTGAGTAGTGACGATTTTAGCATGTAAATCTTGGTGGGGCAAACTAAAAAATATATAATTCAGATGCATATCAGCAAAGCCACTACACATCACAACACACACAACACTAACGAATACATTAATTACACTATAACGGTGACAAACGGTGCCCACAAACTATTAGGGCCTACATAAAGCTGTCCAACACCTTACCACTGCTACAACTGCAAGACAAGTGGAGCCTTGTCTTGCAGTGAAACAGTTCATTCAGCCTTTTAAAAAAACATAGCTAATATGGCTGACTTGCTTAAACAAATGTGGTTACTACTGACAATTGAGATGTATAAACTATGGCGAGCGGATAAGAGGCAATCCGTAATTTCGATTAAGACATGAATGAGCGAGCTAGGACGGACATAGTCAATATAACTATTTGTTCTGCACTTTTGAAATGTACAGCGACAGAATTCAGAACATGGGCCGTTCTTACAGTATTCTCCCTGTACACCAATTCAGGACCATAGGATAAATTAGATTTCTCTTAAACAGGCTATAGGCTCCATGTGCGCCACCAAGTCAGAACAGTAGGCAAAATTATGAGGGGAAAAGGGACCAAATTATTAGCGTGAGGCACATGGGCTCATAACAGCTTACTACACAACATACACTTAGCATTACTTTCTTAGCTACAGTATACATATATCCCTGGAATATTACATAATTTATGCAGCAGCATACAGGACATTTTTGGACTCACCTTGTTGTGCAGTGCTCACTTGAACAGGAAGGTGGCGCGGCGGTCCATCGTGGGCAAATTGTCCTCAATCTTTGTCATCAAAGTCTGTCATTCTCTGGATTTATAGTGCTTTCAAGACAACTGGGAACTCTGAAAAAAACAAGATTGAATCATGATGACGTCAGTGATCTTCAGGTCGGAGCTCTAGAAAGAGGCCCGGGTTCCCGAATGGAAATTCCTGAGTTGGATGACTGTTCAAAAGCATTTTGTCAGTCGGAGCTCGTTTTTTTACGAGTTCCCAGTTGTCTTGAACTCACTGATGTCTTATTTCCAAGTTCCGAGTTTCCAGTTGTTTTAAGCGCGACAGAAGTCATGCGGGATTGACAGCATGGCCAATGTTGAATGTTGATCCTTTTAAGCGTGGGAAAGAGAACCTTCAACCCAGACTTTGGACTACACACCTACTCCACTGAATAGCAGGCTAGTGACTGCTTTGCAGTGCTTGCAGTTAGCCACTGATTCCTTCCAAACCGCTCATTGTTGAATTTGTGCGATTTCCAACGGTTTATGTCCAATGGCCGATGAGCACCGATACGTTTTATCTATAATTTATCTTAATTATTTATTTTCACATGACAAGGATTAAACAGGATTTTCCAGCAGATTATCGACTTGATTCATGACGATGACTGCTAGCTTGCTAGCTAAGATTTTGAAAGCATGATGTTGAAATGATCAGTCCATTCAAAACTACTGTAGATACAGTGATGGAAAAAGTACCCAATTATCATACTTGAGTAAAAGTATAGATACCTTAATAGACCCAGTAAAATCCTACTTGGGTAAAAGTCTGAAAGTATTTGGTTTTAAATATTAAAAAAGTATTTGGATCAAAAGTAAATGTGATTGCTATACTTAAGCATCAAATGTACATTTATAAATAATTTCAAATTCCTTATATTAAGCAAACCAGACGGCACCATGTTCTTTTTTTTTTTAACGGAGAGCCAGGGGCATGCTCCAACCCTCAGACATAATTTACAAACGAAGCATGTATTTAGTGAGTCTGCCAGATCAAAGGCAGTAGGGCTCGACCAGGGATGTTCTCTTGATAATTGTGTGAATTAGACCATTTTCCTGTCCTGCTAAGCATTAAAAATGTAACGAGTACTTTCGGGTGTCCAGGGAAAATGTATGGAGTAAAAAGTACATAATTTTCTTTAGGAATGTAGTGAAGTTAAAGTATAAAGTGGTCAAAATATAAATAGTAAAGTAAAGTACAGATACCCCAAAAAACGGCTTAGTACTTTTAAGTATTTTTACTTAAAGCAAATTCTACACATTTTGCCATAGCGTGGAGAGAAATGTTTGCAGTTTTGAAGCGAATTTCCAGCAATTATACTAATTTTGCCTGACTCATGCCATGTTAATATGATATCTGAGTAAGAGTGACTAACAAAATCAATGGTGGCCCCCTGGAGGTCAGGGCCTCTGGGCAAGTGCACTGTGTGCCCGGTCGGTAATTTGACCATGATAACTAGAAGTTTAGATAGCTGGCTAAATTAACTTACCAATCTAAAACATTTTAGCTGACATGGGCTAATTGTCAGCGACTGACAGACATAATAATAGAAACTGCTGATGCATAACCAAATTTCAAATTTGCACCTTGTGTATTCTACTATTCTAACTCTCATCAGTACGATGCACCCTGTTTTCAGCACAACATTTAGAAAACAAGTAGCTCCTGTGATAGAAAACGTATTTACCTGATTTGTTTTATATTAACAGTTAGCAATTAACATTTAACTAATAGTAGGACATTTCTGTCCTACTAATGCTGTGTTTTTATGGTCTCCACTCTAGTTCCCTGCAGCTAATCTGGGCGTATGGTCACTAGAGATGGCTTGAGCTGACAAATGAGTTAAAGACTTGTAAAGCGTCTGTGTGTTGCTGGTGTTGAGAAGTCAGGCGCAGGACAGAATTGGGTAAATATAGCAAATTTTACTCAATATATAAACAAACGTCAAAAATATCCAAGCCCACAAATACGGACCGCGATGGCTAGAAAACCGGTGACTTCGACCGCCGAATGCCACCCGAGCAAGGAGAGGGACTGACTTCGGCGGAAGTCGTGACAAGACTGCATTTCATAGACATGATGTGGTGGGTGTAACCAAGATAGAGAGAGCCTGGAAGAGTTTAGAACAATCCCTCATTGTCTCAAAATCATCCTTGCATCTGGAAGACTAAGCCAGGGTGGGGTTAAGACAACAACCCACAGGCAGATAACGACCGGATTAACCCAGTGTGCCTTATGATGCCCCAATCTGCATGGGAGGGGTGGAACCAACCATGACTAAGCATTTTTAGTGTCAGCTATATATAATACTCTGCATTTGTGTAAAGGTTAGGCTACTTGGAGCAACAGTCAAGACTGTTGTGATGACTGGTCTCATTATTGCAATAACTAATCAATATTAAATTCAGATGATTGTTTGATGAAATGACAAAGTCTCTCTCAGTATGAATTTCCACGACACTCCTCTATCACGAAAACATTTAAGGTAAAATAATGGTTGGCCATAAATGTAACAGTTCAATCACGCTTCCACTGTCCAACAAAATAGGAGAAGCTAGAACAACAATAGAGATATAGTCAACCACTAACTGTGCTTATAAATAATCCCAAACTAGACAATAGTTCCAACGTAAAGAGTGATTCTTCCTTTAGACGATCATAGAAAAATGCAAGCAAATAGTAGATGAAACATTTTATTTGTTGCCCAGCCTATCTGAATCAAGGCAAAAATTGAAGGCTCTAAATATCTTTCACAGGAGATTTACAAAACCTCTCAAGTTAACAAAGTCATTAAAAGTCAGAAAAAGCTCCAGCTAAATGGATGGGGTGAATTGTTGTGAAGGTTGGATGTCACAACAAAGACAGTCAGAGGTTAATGCTTTCATGCCTCAATTAAAGGAACTTAATAATAATGAATGTGCCAACCTCTAAAGATGGAGATTAGTTGTATTTCAGAGCAATTGTCTCCAAGGTATAAACAATAGATGTCTCACTCACATGACAGGAAGATGAAGTTCTCCTCACAGGTGCAGAGGATATGTCTTCCAGGAAATGTCATGATAGACTTGATGATGTAAAATAGAATGGTCATTACACAATTGAATGGGAAGCTAAAGATATTTGATATCACAAACAGTTTTGTTTTCTTTCAGGGTATTGCCTAGCAGCCTGTCTAAACTGAAAATCTGCAGGGGGGGGGGGGACTGCACTCTGTGTGGTAGTATCATTTGGGATGTTAGAAGTGTTGCACTGCCATCATTTGTAATGTTTATATGTGTACTACTGCGTCTGACTGCACCAATGCCACACTTATCCTCTGATGAATGAGGGGAACCATTGTTGTAATGTAATAAAAAGTAACTCAAGTACCATTCGTTATTTCCAACAGAAGCATTTGTCATGATGCCTCATTTACCAACCAAGATGAGGAATGCAGCCTCATACGGTTGTGTTGAGAGCGTGACATATTTGAATATATCACAATATGTAGACTAAGATGAAACATGTTTGTACACCAAAGCTTTGTCTGTGTTTCGTGTTTTTTTTTCAAGTAGAGAGAACGACTGGTTTTCCAGTGAACTGGCTATTATCAAAATGTAATCAGATCCCGTGTTGCTTTCTAGTTGATATCTAGTATTACACCTATACAATATAATCAGGATGGACAAGTCTGGTTTTTAGCACATAGATGAAACCTAGCTAATTGCATTAAATTGTTTCTAAGGATACATTTACAATGATGTTTGATTGTTCTTGGACAAGTTTATAGGTATAGGTTGAACGAGTTCTCTTCACGTTTCAATGGAGGAGTCAACGCTGTTTTTTCTGATTATAACGCGCCAACCAAACGGAGATTTATGGATATAATATATGACTTTTTCTAACAAAAGAACCATGGATTGTCTTCGTTGGACACTTATGAACCCCTCAGCAGAAGTTCTTCAAAAGGTAATTGATTTGTTTTCGCTGTGAAATGTGTTATGTGTGAACCGTGGAGGCTTATGAAATTATGGTAATGGCAAAAATATGTTAGCACGATGGGAGTTTGTTAGTTTACACCACGAAAGCGGCATTTCGGAAAAACTTTAGACTGTTGCGACACTATAACGGTTCTTCGTCTCGAAAACTACTGATACTTTGTGAACATATAACCACGTACAAATTAAATTCAACTTTTGGATTTTGAATTTGGCGCCTTGCATTTCACCTGGTAGTGTCGGGAGTGGGGCGCTAGCGCCCCTGCGCACCTTGCTGCTCCTTAAGAAGTTAATGTGAGGCAGATTGTTCAACATGTTCCTACAGAGATCACAGAAGACCGGACAGTGGGATGCTGTTTAACAAATGGTTTAGCCACAGTGAACTTCTCCAATTATATTATATGTCACACTACTGCTGTGCTCACCTTGTGGGGTCATTAAATAAAAACAATCAGATATTACCAGATCATTCACGAGGTATTGTTTGATTTTAATATGGATATTCTATGTTAGCTACTTCCTGCACTTACGTAGGCATATTGTATGTGGCACATTTCTTTGAACTTCACATTCAGTTCTGTACCTGGATGTATATTCCCAAGATAAATAAACAAAATGTTTTTTCCCCCTTTAAGGATCGGCCCCTTTCTTTTCAGTTTTCGCCTAAAATGACATACCCAAATCTAACTGCCTGTAGCTCAGGCCCTGAAGCAAGGAAATGTATTTCCTTTGTACCATTTGAAAGGAAACACTTTGAAGTTTGTGGAAATGTGAAAGGAATGTAGGAGATTATAACACATTAGATCTGGTAAAAGATAAAACAAAGAAAAAAATATACCGTTTTTTTTTGTATTTGTTTTTGTACCATCATCTTTGAAATGCAAGAGAAAGGCCATAATGTATTATTCCAGCCCATGTGCAATTTAGATTTTGCCCACTAGATGGCAGCAGTGTATGTGAAACGTTTTAGACTGATCCAATGAACCATTGCATTTCTGTTCCAAATTTTGTGTCAAGACTGCCCAAATGTGCCTAATTTGTTTATTAATAACTTTTCATGATCAAAACTGTGCACTCTCCTCAAACAATAGCATGGAATTATTTCACTGTAATAACTACTGTAAATTGGGCAGTGCTGTTAGATTAACAAGAATTTAAGCTTTCTGCCAATATCAGATATGTCTATGTCCTGGGAAATGTTCTTGTTACTTACAACCTCATGCTAATTGCATTAGCCTAGCTCAACCGTCCCGCAGGGGACCCACCAATCCTGAAGAAGTTTTAACTTCTTTGGGAGCAGCGCACGAGGTGACCGTTTTGGAGAGCCTGGCGTGCCCAAAGTAAAATGCCTCCCATTCAGGCCCAGAAAATAGGATATGCACATATTTAGTACCATTGGATAGGAAACACTCTGAAGTTTCTAAAAGTGTTAACAATTTGTCTGTGAGTATAACAGAACGGATATGGCAGGCGAAAACCAGAGGAATTTCTGTCCTGGAAAAAGTGGTTTTGACACATTGCCTCGTTTGGAACCCCTCCCTTATGAAAATGCCCATATAAGGGCATATGAATGCAGTACCTATTGCTTCCTCTGGATGTCACCAGTCTCGAGAAAGTGTTCTGATTGTTTTTAGATGCTTTTAGAGCATAGAAGAAGATGAATAAGGAAGTGGCCACACAGATGTCAATAGAAGTAAATGCGCGTTCACGGCTGGCGCGCTCTTTGTTTTTTTCCTTTCTTATCGCCCAGTTTATATTCCGGTTGAAATATTATACTATTTATACATAAAAGTGTTCCTAAGGATACATTTAAAATTATGTTTGATTGTTCTTGGACAAGTTTATAGGTATGTTGAACGAGTTCTCTTCACGTTTCAATGGAGGAGTCGATGCTATATTTTAACATTATAATGCGCCAACCAAACGGAGATTTATGGATATAAATCATGACTTTTTCTAACAAAAGAACCATGGATTGTCTTCGTTGGACACTTGGGAAGCCCTCAGCAGAAGTTCTTCAAAAGGTAATTGATTTGTTTTCGCTGTGAAATGTGTTATGTGTGAACCGTGATGGCTTATGAATTTATGGTAATGGGAAAAATATGTGGGGTGCTATCCTCAAACAATCAAATGTGGTGCTTTCGCCGTAAAGCCTTTTTGAAATCTGACAACGCTGTGATATTGCCAAGAAGCAGAGCTTTTGATGACTATGAAACACTTGTATATTGATGCATGTTTAATAATTCAACTTTTGGATTTTGAATTTGGCGCCTTGCATTTCACCTGGTAGTGTCGGGAGTGGGGCGC
>QNTS01000644.1:180853-211815 GCA_003317085.1 Hucho hucho
ATAAAAAATCCTACAATGTGATTTTCTGGATTTCTTTTTCTAATTTCGTCTGTCATAGTTGAAGTGTACCTATGATGAAAATTACAGGCCTCTCTCATCTTTTTAAGTTGGAGAACTTGCACAATTGGTGGCTGACTAAATACTTTTTTGCCCCACTGTACATGTGTAACAAACCATGGGGTTACATGGGGTTACAAACATTTTGCTTTGGCTGATTCTGTATCTGTTTATTGTAGTTTGTAACCCCATTTGGTTGGTTTATTACACATGTATTGTTTGAGGCCTAGAAAAAAAGTTTAGTAAGATCCCTGTAACCATAACTACAATTAACAGATACAGAATCAGCCAAAGCAAAATGTTTGTAAGCCCATTTGGTTGGTTTATTACACATGTATTGTTTGAGGCCTAGAAAGAAAGTTTAGTAAGATCCCTGTAACAATAACTACAATAAACAGATACAGAATCAGCCAAAGCAAACAAAATCGGGTTACAAACATTTTGCTTTGGCTTATTCTGTGTGTGCCTACACTTGCAATTTTTTTGACTTAGCTATGATTCTGTTCTGGAGTTTTTGGATTTTCACAGTGCCGTTGAGTCTGATTGGGAACCCCCATTGTCAAGGTGTCCATCCCCCATTGAAGCTGGTCCATCCAGACGGACCCCTGCTGTTTCCGGCTCCACACCTACCTGGCCATCTAGAGGTGTGAAGACGGCAACAAAGAAGCGGAGGAGGGGAAGTGTGATACCTGCAGACAGAGAGGAAGAGGGGCATTGGCAACATTTAGACCAAAAAGGCAGCCAGGACCTCAGCTGGACATGATTTCAAAGTACAGCCCCATTCAACTTTTTCACCTTTTTTCACCTTGTCTGTTGTTGATTCCCTGGTGTCCAACACAAATAAGTATGGGGAAAAGAAGCAGCAGGAAAGAAAGACGCATGGAAGCCCATTTCCATGCAAGACCTTTTCTGCTACCTTTCACTGGTCATTTACATGGGGCTGGTGAAGTTGAAGACCTTGTCTGTTGTTGATTCCCTGGTGTCCAACACAAATAAGTATGGGGAAAAGAAGCGGGCAGGAAAGAAAGACGCATGGAAGCCCATTTCCATGCAAGACCTTTTCTGCTACCTTTCACTGGTCATTTACATGGGGCTGGTGAAGTTGAAGACCTTGAAGGACTACTGGAAAAGGTCACCTATCTATCAACTGCCTTTCCCCGCCACTGTCATGTCTTCAAACAGGTTTCTGGCTATCTCCCGGGCGCTTCATATCAGTGACCCACAAGTTGATGAGGACAATGACAAGAATAGAGGCACAGCAAGGTTTGATAGGCTTTGCAAAATTAAACCTCTCTAACCCAGCATGGTTGAGGCGTGCAAGACAGCCCGCCCAGAACTTGTCAATAGATGGTAGCCTCAAAGGCCAGAATTGGCCTAAAACAATACATGCGTAAACAAACCCACAAAGTGGGGTTACAAACTGTTTGTTTTGGCTGATTCTGTGTGTGCTTACACATGCAATTTTTTTGTTTATGAGGGGAAAAGCAGTTTTGCGACCGGTAAGGGACTTAACTCCATAACGGAATCATAGCTAGTAGATTTATAACGGCTGGAGAATGGCTACAAACTGTTTGTGGACAACTTCTACACAAGCCCGACCCTGTTTACAGACCTGAGGAAGCTGGATGTGTGGGCTTGTGGCACCATTCGTCCCAACAGAGTGGGCTTTCCGAAAACGAAGGTGAACGACATGCCTAAGCGGGCTGATCGGGGTGCCATGAGATGGATTCGTGAAGGTGGCCTGCTCTTTGTCAAGTGGATGGATACCCGAGAGGTGGTCATGTGCACGACCATCCACAAAGCCTTCAGTGGCGATCACGTCGTCAGACGTGTGAAGAACACTAGTGGGGCATGGACCACCAAAAATGTCCCCATTCCAGCTGCTGTGAAGGACTACAATAAGAGCATGGGAGGTGTGGACCTGTCAGACGCGCTGATAGGCTACTACAATGTTCTCCACAAGACAATGAAATGGTACAAGACATTGTTTTATCATTTCATTGACATTGCTGTGGTGAATGCGTTCATCCTCCACAAGGAAATGGCTAAGAGCTGTGGACAGACCCCCATCTCACAGCTAGCCTTCAGAGAGCTACTCGTCCAGGAGCTTGCTGCCTACAGCAAGTCCACTCCATCACCTTCTGCCCCCTCTACCTCTGTCCCCTCTACCTCTGCTCCTGCCACCAGTGGTGTCCACCTGCTGAAATTCATTTCTGCAGACATGAATTTGCCTCCTGGCAGAAAGGGCACAGTAGGGAGGCGTCGCTGTGCTGTTTGTCACAGGAAATCCCCTGTGACCTGCTCCCCTTGTTTGGTGACCCTCTGCTTTACACCAGAAAGAGACTGCTCTGTGCTATGGCATAAGCAGCACAACATTGTGTAGAGGACTGAGAAAGTGTGTAAATAGTTACCCCTTATTTTATTTTTTGTACATTTTAAATGTTTCAATTTTATTAATTTTTTTAAATAGATTTGTATAAAGATTATTTTTGGTGTGTTAGAATAGTTTTTTTGTATGCTGTATATAGTTATTTGCTTCAAAATGTATCACTTTACCAATTCGGCCACTTACATTTGGGCAACTTGTGTGGGACACCTGGGTGACTTCATGGTAAATATCATGTACCTCGCTCATTCCTGAAGTTATCAGTCTGGAACTTTGCACACAAACTGTTGCCCTCTTCTGTTCTCCATCTAAATTATCCCCAGCATCCTAACCGAATGTTTGGTGTTTCTTGTTCATGTGAAAGATGATGCAACAACAATAAAAACAGAAAACATATGTTTTTTTTTCTTTGTTTTTTTTTCTACCAGATTTATTGTGTTATATTCTCCTACATTCAATTCCCATTTCCACAAACTTCAGAGTGTTTCCTTTCAAATGATACCAAGATTATGCATATCCTAGCTTCTGGGCCTGAGTAAGAGCCATTTTACTTTGGGCACGCCAGACTCTCTGAACCTCCAAACACCGATGCCGCTCCCTAACAGGATAAAAAGTATTTGAATAAATCTTCCAATTATATTTCAACTTACTATGGTAACTTATTTACTTTAAATAATTTATACCATTATGATAACATTGTGCCACTAGCAGGAGTATTGCAGTGTTATTTTCCTTTATTTAAATTGACTAACACCAAGTGACTGGATTTAGACACCAAATTGTCAATGGAATCCTAAAATGTATGACATACTGAAAGGGTGTGATTAGCCAATAATTAACTGCTTTAGGATCCACCCCTTTTTCTAAATTTTCTAAAATGACATACCCAAATCTAACTGCCTGTAGCTCAGGACCTGAAGCAAGTATATGCGTAATATTGATACCATTTGAAAGGAAACACTTAAGTTTGTGGAAATTAGAAATGAATGTAGGAGAATGTAAGACAGATCTGGAAGACCTCCATGAAATGGACAAAAATAAATGGCAACTTATTGCCATTGGGCGAACCATACACACAATCGCAAATACCACTCAAATGGAAGGCAGTTCATTCAAACCTTATGGCAAGTGGAAATTGGCAAATGCCAAGTGTCATACCCCAAATATCCCGAAGATGGCGAGCACGCTCCACCGTTGATTTTCATATGGCAAATGGTCACAAAGTCAAGACCCAAGGGTCAAATTTGGAAAATCTTTTTTATTCATCACCCTGTCAATTATACATATGTAATACAGGTATGAACATACATTTGTCTTATATTATTGAGTTTGTCCATAAGGCCTATGTTTTGTCCATTTGCAATATATGATCATAGGAAGTCAGTTTCTGAACCTAAAAGTCAGTGAACCATGGCCAAATGGCATAAGAAATATCCAAATGGCATTTATACTGACCAAATTATATATATCACTATGTTAAGCCCTGAATCAACCTAGAAGGTATATTTGTCATGTTTGATCATAGGAAGTCACAGCAATTAAGAATTTGGTGAAATGAGAGAGAAGTGTCGTTTTTTGAAAGATTTGTTGAAAAACTTCTAAAATTACCAGGGGCACCCTCTATTGGTTGGGCACGGGTGGGGGGTGTTCCCTAACCGGCCATGGACCCCTTGCAACCCCCTAAAGGCATTAAAAACCATTAAAAAAAGGTGCATGGCTGTCAATTTGCATGGCTGTCCATTTGCAATGTCTTACAATGGGCATTTACCATCACGAATTTGACATGCTCTAATATACTGCGGAAATGCCCAATTGACTGGCCCGTTGAACTCTGGATGGTTGAGCAGTGATAGTGGTTCCTCTCCACCGCTCGTTGGTGTTGATTTCAGCCTGTCAATTTGGTGATGGTTCATCACTGTTTAAACTTATTGAAAATGGACAAAAGTCAGCCATCAAGTCAGCGTCCATCAGTCAAAAATATATCATTCTGACACCATACTGAGACCAAGCCTACTTTGTCCATCTCGTTTAGAAGCCAACCATCACATTTTTCAGAGCAGGCACAAAATTCACAGCGCCTTCTGTTTAAACCATAAAAAAAAACTTTAAACACGTAGTTATGTTCTAGCTGCGGGTCCAGTTCTGAAATTATGTATAGGCTTAGCTGAGGCAACCTCGAATCCCGAGTTTCGGCTCGATAGATCATTCAGAGCCCGAGCAGTGACCTTAACTAGTGCTGAAAATGCACTTTTTCCAGCCATTGCTACCGTACAGAAACTTTAGGGTCTGTCTCTATGGGCCGAGGCGGTTTCATTGCACCTAGTCTTGTGATTCTGGGACTTTTCTAAATGTCGTCCTTTTCGCGATGATCAAAATGAACTGAAAATGAATTGAAGTCATTGCAAATGGACAAGACTTTTTCTCAGCCTGGGAACCTTCTAGAGCCACATAACTCATCGTGCACTATCGACTTAACTACTTAGGAAGCCCCACTCCCGACACTACCCGGTGAAATGTAAAGCGCCAAATTCAAAATCCAAAAGTTGAATTATTAAACATTCATCAATATACAAGTGTTTCATAGCCATCAAAAGCTCTGACTCTTGGCAATATCACAGCATTGTCAGATTTCAAAAAGGCTTTACGGCGAAAGCACAACATTTGATTGTTTGAGGGTAGCACCTCTAATATTTACCCATTAGCAAAAATCCATAACCCAACCCGGGTCTCACAAAACGCATAAAATCGCTAATATAAAATTGATTACCTTTGATGAACTTCTGCTGAGGGCTTGGGTTCACAGGTTGCTTCTGTTAGGTACGAAGAAACCAATCTTTTTCAGTAAATAATATAGGTATTTAGAGGCAAACCAACCGCGTAATACAAGTATTTTAGGTGGCAGCTCAGCGGGTATCTTGGCACTTCTCTTGCGCAACTTTAATATGGATAGTATAAAGATGTTTGTTTACAAACATCATTTTTAATGTTTCCTTAGGTATTATTTTATGTATATTTACTATAATATTTGAACCGGATTGTAGCCTGAACGATAAGAAAGGAAAAAACAGTGGAGCGCGCACTCGGTTGCGCGCCTGCAAAAGCTTGTTGACATCTGAGCTCCCTGGACCATATTCTCTCCCTATCCGTTCTGGTCAGGGCTAACGTTTCCTGGTTTTGTATAGAGACTGTTGACATCTAGTGGAAGCCATAGGTACTGAAATCACGGAGCTGCTTGCCTTTGCAATAAATAGGGAGACTGTCAAACAGAGGCAATGTGACAAAAAACAGTAATTCCGGATGTTTTTTTCTCAGGTTTTTGCCTACTAAATGAGTTCTGTTATACTCACAGACATTATGTTAACACTTTTAGAAACTTCAGAGTGTTTCCTATCCAATAGTACTAATTATGTGCATATCCTATTTTCTGAGCCTGAGTGGCAGGCATTTTGCTTTGGGCACGCCAGACTCTCCAAAACCGTCACCTCACCTGCCGCTCCCTAAGAAGTTAAGCTCAAGAACATATACATAAAGGTTCAGAGCTTTAGGACTGACGGTTCTTTGATAGTTCGAACGCAGGTAACTGTTGCAGGCTCTGTGTGTCTCTAAGCCTCACACTGTGTCACTCCACATTGACTGTTTGTGTGAGTTCAGAAATCACATAGAGCTCCGAAACCCACCTTAACGGATTTGTCTGAACACGCTGAAACTGGATATATAACTTTTTCGGTAGAAAAAGCTGTAAGTTTATGTACTTTGCCATGAAGCGGTCAAATTAGCGCTCTATTACCGTTTTTGACCTTTAATCCCAGAAAATGGGCCTTAACTCAAAAAGCGTTGAGGCCTCGATGCCATCTTGTTTCTGGGCTAAAAGCCCATTTGGCCAAACCTGTGCTCACCGAGATTCGTCTTCAAAGTATTTTCTGTTTAGGAGAAATGGCCATGTCCGTTTGGTGATGTTTTGTCCATTTGCAATATGCAGCCAGTCGCAATCTGGCGGAATTTTCCGGAACAGCGGGAAACTGACCAAAAATGTAAAATGTTGTAAAACGGAAACCAAATGTCCAAGATACTTAATTTGATGACTTCCCGGAAGATCCAGCCCTGGGGCACGACCTGAGTCGTGGACATCTAGTAATGGACTGTACATTTGCAATATGGAGATCTTCACCCACCATACGGGTAATGCTACCCTTATGTAGGTAAAAGATAATACAAAGATTTTTAGTTTGTTTTTGTACCATCTTTGAAATGCAAGAGATAGGCCATAATGAATGATTCAAGCCCAGGCGCAATTTAGACTTTGGCTACTAGATGGCAGCAATGTTTGTGCAAAGTTTTAGAGTGATCCAGGGAAGTTTTGCAAATCTATTCAAAATGTTGTATCAAGACTGCCCAAATGTGCCTAATTGGTTAATTCATACATTTTCAAGTTCATAATTGTGCACTCTCCTTAAAACTTGTTAAGGCTAGGGTCCCATTTTTAGAATTTCCGCCTGTGACGTGCCCAAAGTAAGAAAATCCAACCTAATTCTTTTTATTGGAAGAGCTCCCATGCTCTTCCAATGCAAAGCTATTGAAATTTTTTATTTCCGCCTCCCAGATTGCAGTACCTATGGCTTCCACTAGATGTCAACAGTCTTTATGTAAGATTTCAGGCTTGTTTTTTTAAAAACGAACAAGTAGTTGTAGTTTTTCTGAAGAGAGCACCATAACAAAAGTAGTGTTTTTGCATGCGTGAATGAGGGCACGCTTTTCGTTCTTTTCCTTTCCCATTGAACATACTAGTCTCCGTTTTTAAATATGATCATTTATTTAGATATTAACTACTTACGGAGTGGTGGGGCGCTAGCGCACGAGAAAACTTGTCGACATCTGAGCTACCTTGGCCATTTCCTGTACCTATTCTTCCTGCTTCCTCCAATCTTTATATATAGCTTTATATATAGCTTTATATATAGACTGTTGACCTCTAGTGGAAGCCATAGGTACTGAAATCTCAGAGCTGCTTGACATAGAACTCAATAGGGAGACTGTCAAACAGAGCCAATGTGACAAAAAAAAGTAATTCAGGATAGATTTTTCTCAGGTTTTTGCCTGCTCCCTAAGAAGTTAAACATTCATCAATATACAAGTGTTGCATAGTCATCAAAAGCTCTGCATCTTGGCAATATCACAGCGTTGTAAGACTTCAAAAAGGCTTAACTTCTTAGGGAGTAGCGCACGAGGTGACTGTTTTGGAGAGCCTGGCGTGCCCAAAGTAAAATGCCTCCCATTCAGGCCCAGAAAATAGGATATGCACATTGGATAGGAAACACCCTGAATTTTCTAAAAGTGTTAACATTTTGTCTGTGAGTATAACAGAACGGATATGGCAGGCAAAAACCCAAGGAATTTCTGTCCTGGAAAAAGTGGTTTTGACAGATTGCCTCATTTTGAACCCCTCCCTTATGAAAATGCCCATATAAGGGCATATGAATGCAGTACCTATCGCTTCCTCTGGATGTCAACAGTCTCGAGAAAGTGTTCTGATTCTTCTTAGCTACTTTTAGAGCAGAGAAGAAGACGAATAAGGAAGTGTCCCCACAGATGTCCTTACAAGAAAATGGCATTTCTTTCTTATCGCTTGTATTCCGGTTGAAATATTATACAACATATACATTAAAGTGTTCCTAAGGATACATTAGCAATTATGTTTGATTGTTCTTGGACAAGTTTATAGGTATAAGTTGAACGAGTTCTCTTCACGTTTCAATGGACTCTATTTTCTCATTCTAACGCGCCAACCAAACGGCGATTTATGGATATAATACATGACTTTTTCTAAAATATGTTGATGTGGGGCACTGTCCTCAGACAATCAAATGCTTTCGCCATAAAGTCTATTGTAAATCGGACAACACAGTTTGATTACTAAGATTCTAAGCTTTTGAATGATGTAAGACACTTGTATTTTCATGAATGTTTAATATTATGATTTTTTATTTAGAATTTGGTGCTCTGCAATTTCACCGGATGTTGTCGACAGTTGTCCCGCTAGCGGGATGCGAGCCCATTAAACAATAGCATGGTATTCTTTCACTGTAATAGCTACTGTAAATTGGATAGTGCAGTTTGATTAACAAGAATATAAGCTTTCTGCCCATATCAGATATGTCTATATCCTGGGAAATTTTACGTCATGCTAATCACATTAGCCACATTAGCTCAACCATCCCGAGGGTGGGAGACCGATCTGTAGAGATCCTTAAGAGTTAATATGGACCCCTCCCCCTATAACAGTTTGCCACTGAAGAGAAGGCTCAAAGTCCTTGTATATCTTTGTAATCAGTGATTTTTTTCAAGGCGGTAACAATGACCTGAAACTGAGGGACACATTTATTCTAGAAAAAAAATAGCATTTTAATATCCTTTGTTTTTATTGATCTATACAATATATTAAATACTTCTGTTCACTGTCTAGCATTCAAAATAATAGATATCTCTAAATTCCATGTCACTACAAATCTACACCTCACCACTGGGAAAAGCCAATTTGCTTACCCTAAGCTCTTTAAACAATTCATAAACATATCGTTTTGCAGTATAACGGACTTGCATTATGTTTTTTCATTGATGAACAGCTCAATATAAACAAAAACATGTATGATGTGTAACTATACTGAACAAAAATATAAACCCAACATGCAACAATTTCAAAGATTTTACTGAGGAAATCAGTCAATTGAAATACATTCTTTTGGCCGTAATCTATGGATTACACATGACTGGAAATAAAGATATGCATCTGTTGGTCACAGATACCTTTAAGAAAATGGGCTTCACAATGGGCCTCAGGATCTCGTCACGGTATTTCTGTGCATTCAAATTGCCATTGATAAAATGCAATTGTGTTCGTTGTTCGTAGCTTATGCATGCCCATACCATAACCCCACTGCCACCATGGGACACTCTTTTCACAACGTTGACATCAGCAAACCCGGTCTGCGATTGTGAGGCCAGTTGGATGTACTGCCAAATTCCTTAAAACAACGTTAGAGGTGGCTTATGGTAGAAAAATTAACATGAAATTATCTTTCAACAGCTCTGGTGAATATTCCTGCAGTCAGCATGCCAGCTGCACGCTGCTTCAAAACTTGAGACATCTGTGTTGTGTGACAAAACTGCACGTTTTAGAGTGGCCTTTTATTGTCCCTAGCACAAGGTGCACCTGTGTAATGATCATGCTGTTTAATTAGTTTGTTGATATGCCACACCTGTCAGGTGGATGGATTATCTTGGCAAACGAGAAATGCTCACTAAAAGGGATGTAAACAGATTTGTGCACAACATTTGAGAGAAATAAACTTTTTTGTGTGAATGGAACATTTATTTTAGCCCATGAAACACGGGACCAACACTTTACATGTTGCTTGTATATTTTTGTTCAATGTATTTGTCATTTTGAGTGTTTTTCATGGTTTAAAAGGCAAGGGATGCAAATGCCACCGCAATTCAAGATTTCCACAGAAGCAATACTGCCCTACAAAGGCAAAATACAGAAGCTACGCCAATAGTGAAACAGCCAAGTAATGTTTATGCATAACAACCATAACCACTGATTTGACCTATGACCCCTAAAATGCAGATACTGCACTCTGCCTTTGTATGACCTTAAACAACTATATGGGTAATGTAAAGGCAAAGTGCAGTATCTACAATCTAAGTGTGTATATCAAACTTTCGTGTTGGTTTTTCTGTTTGATGGAAACAGTATGTACAATTTTTGCAGTATGTACAATCTAAATGTGTTTATCCAATTTTCTTGCAGTTCTTCTGTTTAACTTTGTATGCTAATTTATTTGACATAGGGGTCATATGTCAAATAAGTGTTAATGGTTGATGTGCAAAAGAAATTACTTCATAATAAGATAATAAATATACTGTGTGTACAAAATATTAAGGACACCTGCTCTTTCCATGAACATGGACTGACCAGGTGAATCCAGCCGAAAGCTATAATCCCTTATTGATGTCACTTATTAAATCCACTTCAATCAGTGTAGATGAAGGGGATGAGACAGGTTAAATAATAATTTTTAAGCCTTGAGAGAAATGAAACATGGATTGTGTACGTGTGCCATTCAGAGGGTGAATGGGAAAGACTGAAGATTTAAGGGTCTTTGAACGGGGTATGGTAGTAGGTGCAACTCAATATTAGGAAGGTGTCCTTAATGTTTTGTACACTCAGTGTACATCAGTGCATTAACACTTATCTACCTACAACATACAGTATTTGGCTGGACAGCAAATCAACTTCATGGCAATTTTCACAGTTTCACTGTTTGCATAGTTACTGCTCCTTGCCTTTGTATTGCAGAGCGGGTATCTGCAGTCAAAACACGGTGGAGCAAAGCCAAAGTGAAGTAACTTCAATTACTGCTGCTTGCCTTTTACTTGGATTTTGTAGTTACTGCAAACTTCACACTCCATTTTCTCTGAAACTGAAGATAATTGAACCAGGACACTTGTCACAAGATAAAACCTGTCACAAGATAAAACCGATAGTACAAAGCCTGATTTCAGTCAACTCAATTTTGACCAAAAGTGTAGTTACTACGTTTTGCCATCGTAGCGCAGAACAGATATCTGATCGAGTTTGAGGTCATTGGGATGAATTTCAAGTGTGCTTCACTTCATCCTGACTTTACTTTGTAATACATTCTACTTGGAACATTCTGCATGTCTCTGGCTGGGAAGATTATGATGGAACTAGACAGACCCAACAAGCTCATGACCTCCACATCTATTACCTCAATGGGAACATCTAATGAGCAATTCTCAACCTCCAATGCTCAATAAAGGCATGAATGCCATGAACGTAATAAAGTTTATTCACAAATGAATCGACTGGCATACAGAATCAAACCAACACTCCCCAAAATCCACTCAACGGTTTAGGCTCAGTCTTAGAATCACAAATTAAAATGCAAATACTTTCTCTGTTTTAGTTTAGCAACAATGTGTTTGTCCTCAAATATAAGAAAATGTAGAATTTATTTCAGTCAAAAATCCAGCAAGAAATCCCAAAATAAGATCCCAAAGAATACAGCCACAAAATAAATTAAATCTAATGCAGCAATAACAGGGCTGGATTTCCCAAAAGCACTGTAGAACTAAGATCATCTTACATCCATGTAGTTTCAATGGAATTAAGATCTTAGTACAACGCTTTTGGGAAACCCAGCCCTGCTCAGTTGTAGTGTCCAGAAGAAAACCCCAAAATACAGTACCCGTCAGTTTGGACACACCTACTCATTCAAAAGTTTTTCTTTATTTTTACTATTTTCTACATTGCAGAATAATATTGAAGACATAACACATATGGAATCATGTAGTATTTATATTTGAGATTCTTCAAAGTAGCCATCCTTTGCCTTGATGACAGCTTTGCACACTCTTGGCATTCTCGCAACCAGCTTCATGAGGTAGTCACCTAGAATGCATTTCGATGAACAGGTGCCTTGTTAAAAGGTCATTTGTGGAATTTCTTTCCTTAACGACTTAGGGAGCAGTGGGGCGCCAGTATGGAGCGAACGGAGTACGCCGGGACCCCCCCGATGTCCAGAGTGGGCGGAGGAACCTCAGACTCCTGGAGCGGACCAGCCACCACCGGCCTGAGGAGAGACACATGGAACAAGGGGTTAATACGGTAATCGGGTGGAAGCTGTAACCTATAACAAACCTTGTTCACTCTCCTCAGGACTTTAAATGGCCCTACAAACCGCGGACCCAGCTTCCGGCAGGGCATGCAGAGGGGCAGGTTTCGGGTCGAGAGCCAGACCCGGTCCCCCGGTGCGAACACCGGGGTCTCACTGCGGTGGCGATCTGCGTTCTCCTTTTGGCGCATAACCGCCTGCTGAAGGTGAACGTGGACAGACTCCCATGTCTCCTCCGCGCACCTGAATCAGTCGTCCACCGCAGGAACCTCAGTCTGACCCTGATGCCAAGGTGCCAGGACCGGCTGGTACCCTAGTACACACTGGAAAGGAGAGAGATTAGTGGAGTTCTGTGCCATCTCGGCCCAGGGCACGAACGCCGCCCACTCCCCCGGCCTGTCCTGGCAATTGGACTGCAGAAACCTGCCCACATCCTGGTTAACTCTCTCCACCTGCCCATTACTCTCGGGGTGAAAACCTGAAGTAAGGCTGATCGAGACCCCCAGACGCTCCTTCCAGACTTTAGACGTGAACTGGGGACCCCGATCAGACACTATATCCTCAGGCACCCCGTAGTGCCGGAAGACGTGTGTAAACAAGGCGTCCGCATTTAGTAAGGCCGTAGGGAAACCGGGCAGAGGGAGGAGACGACAGGACTTGGAGAAACGATCCACAACGACCAGGATCGTGGTGTTACCCTGTGAGAGTGGAAGATCAGTCAGAAAATCCACCGACAGGTGCGACCAAGGCCGCTGTGGAACGGGTAAGGGGTGTAGCTTACCTTTGGGCAGGTGCCTAGGAGCCTTACACTGGGCAAACACCGAGCCGGAGGAAACGTAAACTCTCACGTCCTTAGCCAAGGTAGGCCACCAGTACCTCCCGCTCAAAAAGCGCACTGTCCGACCGATCCCAGGATGACCAGAGGAGGGTGACGTGTGGGCCCAATAGATCAACCGGTCACGAACAGCAGACGGAACGTACTGACACCCAGCGGGACACTGGACGGGAGCGGGCTCTGCACGTAGCGCCTGCTCTATGTCCATGTCCAGCTCCCACACTACCGGCGCCACCAGGCAAGAGGTGGGGAGTATGGGAGTGGGATCCATGGGCTGCTCCTCTGTGTCATACAGTCGGGACAATTGTTATGAGAATTATGTTCTCAATATTCATAAACTGAACTTCAATTAAACAACTCCGTCTGTAACCCAGAATTTGTAAGATACTGGTTGAAATGAGACAGACAGGAGCCCAGTCTACAATTGTCAAATGTCAAATGTCAATTTACGAGAGCTCTGCCTACAATGTGAACACAGTCTTTTATATTGTATAAGCTTTACCTACTTAGGGAGCAGTGGGGCGCTACCCGGTGAAATGTAAGGCGGCGCGCTACCCGACACTACCCGGTGAAATGTAAGGCGCCAAATTCAAAATCCAAAAGTTGAATTATTAAACATTCATCAATATACAAGTGTTGCATAGTCATCAAAAGCTCTGCTTCTTGGCAATATCACAGCGTTGTCAGATTTCAAAAAGGCTTTACGGCGAAAGCACAACATTTGATTGTTTGAGGATAGCACCTACAATATTTATCCATAGCATAATTTCATAAGCCTCCACGGTTCACAGAAAACACATTTCACAGCGAAAACAAATCAATTACCTGTTGAAGAACTTCTGCTGAGGGCTAGCGCCCCACCGCTCCCTAAGAAGTTAACGCTCTTAGAAACTTCAGAGTGTTTCCTATTCCTATCCAATAGTACTAACTCCCTTCCCAAGGATGAGAAGGCCTCTATCATGTGTCTGGTTTCACAAAAAATTATTTGTTCTTTCAGACACATTCATTACCACCTTGTTCCACTCTCTATACAATATACATTTCTAGACACACACACATCAATTGGATTATCATTGTTTTATAATCTTATCTCTATTGCATACATTTTCAGAATGGAATATTGTACAAACATTTAGTCATTAAACATATAAATTATAACAACAATGCGTCTGCTTTCACATTCTGGGAGCCTGGTCTGTATGAAAGGGTAAACACAAAACGGGTGAAAAACATGGCCCACCTTGCCTGACGAGGGTTCAGTCTCCCCGCTGCCCGGATGTACTCCAGATTGCGGTGGGCAGTCCAGATGAGAAAAGTTGTTTTAGCCCCCTCAAGCCAATGTCTCCACGCCTTCAAGGCCTTGACGACAGCCAACAGCTGCCGGTCCCCCACGTCATAGTTTCGCTCCGCCGGACTGAGCTTCTTCGAAAAGAAGGCACAGGGGCGGAGCTTCGGTGGCGTACCCGAGCGCTGAGAGAACACAGCTCCTATCCCAGCCTCGGACGCGTCCACCTCCACTATGAATGCCAAAGAGGGATCCGGATGGGCCAGCTCGGGAGCCGAGGTAAACAGAGCCCTCAGGTGACTAAAAGCCCTGTCTGCCTCAGCCGACCACTGCAAACGTACCGGGCCCCCCTTCAGCAGTGAGGTAATGGGAGCCATTACCTGACCAAAACCTCGGATAAACCTCCGGTAGTAGTTGGCAAACCCTAAAAACCGCTGCACCTCCTTTACCGTGGTTGGAGTCGGCCAATTACGCACGGCTGAAATGCGATCACTCTCCATCTCCACCCCTGAGGTGGAGATGCGATACCCTAGGAAGGAGACAGACTGCTGGAAAAACAAGCATTTCTCAGTCTTGACGTACAGGTCATTCTCCAACAGTCGACCAAGCACCCTGCTCACCACAGACACGTGCTCGGCGCGTGTAGTGGAGTATATCAGAATGTCATCGATATACACCACTACACCCTGTCCGTGCAGGTCCCTGAAGATCTCATCTACAAAGGTTTGGAAGACTGATGGAGCATTCATTAACCCGTACGGCATGACGAGGTACTCATAATGCCCTGAGGTGGTACTAAACGCCGTCTTCCACTCATCTCCCTCCCAGATACGCACCAGGTTGTAAGCGCTCCTGAGATCTAGTTTGGTGAATAAGTGCACCCCGTGCATTGACTCAATCGCTGTGCCTATGAGGGGCAGTGGGTAACTATACCTCACAGTGATCTGGTTCAGACCCGATAGTCAATACACGGGTGCAGACCTCCCTCCTTCTTCACAAAAAAGAAACTCGAGGAGACGTGTGAAGTGGAGGACCGAATGTACCACTGACGCAGGGATTCGGAGACATATGTCTCCATAGCCTCCGTCTCCGCCTGTGAGAGGGGACACGTGACTCCTGGGAAGTGCAGCATCTGCGAGGAGATTTATCGCACAATCGCCCCGTCGATGGGGTGGTAATTGAGTCACCTTCTTTTTAGAAAAGGCGAGAGCCAAATTGGCATATTCAGGGGGAATGCGCATGGTGGAGACCTGGTCTGAACTTTCCACCGTAGTAGCACCAACGGAAACTCGGAGAGTCAATAAGGAAGAGATTAATTCGGAGCGGTGGCCTCCCTGATCAAACCTGACCGTAATGGTCGACTATCTAAGGCGTGAACGGGGAAGGGCACATCCACGGGAACAATGGGGATCCCTAAACTATGAGCGAACAATCTATCTATAAAATTCTCAGCCGCACCTGAATCGACGAGCGCCTTATGCTGGGAATGCGGGGAAAACTAACATAGACAAACATATGGCCAACAGAGGGCTCTGGGTGAGAATGGTGCCGGCTCACCTGGGGTGACGCCAGAGTGCCCTGCCTGCTGCCTCGATCCCCAGAGGAACCAACCCGGCACCGGCCGGCAGTGTGACCTCTGCGGCCACAGATGGTGCACGAGATGGAACCCCCTCCGGTCTCCCTGCGCACCGCCCCTCCTAGCTCCATAGGTATCGGAGAGGGAGTACGGGGGGATGGAACCACAAGACCCCGATCTGAACGTCCGCGGATAGCCAGCAGGTTGTCCAGCCGGATGGTAAGGGAAGACCCCCATGAAATGGACAAAAATGAATGCCAACATATTGCCATTGGACGAAACATACACACGATGGAAAAGAGTGCCCAAATGGACGGCAGATCAATCAAAACTTATGGCAAATGGCATATGGCAAATGCCAAATGTAATAACTCAAAATTACTATAGGTGGCGAGCGCGCTCCAACGGGGCAATTCATATTGCATATGTACATGAAGTCAAGACCCAAGGGTCAAATTTCTGGACCGTTTTTCGCGATTCTTTCGATTGTTTTTGATAATAACACGTATATAAGATATGTATAAACATACCTTTGTCTCATTTTATTGATTTAGTTTTATTAACTTTATTGTCCATAAGGCCTATGTTTTGTCCATTTGCAATATGTTACCATAGGAAGTCAAAAGTCAATGTCCAAATGGTATATGTTTTGTCCATTTGCAATATGTTACCATAGTCAAAAGTCAATGAACCATGTCCAAATGGCATAAGAAATGTACAAATGCCATAAGATTCCATACAAAAGTATTGAAAGTGCCAAATCATGATGTTATGTCCATTTACATATATCATCATAGGAAGTCGGCTTCCAAACCCAAAAGTCAGTGAGCAATGTCCAAATGGCATTTAAACTGACAAAATGATATATATCACTATATTAAGCCCTGAATCATCCTATAGGGTCTATTTGTCATGTTTGATGAGAGAGAAGTGGGACTCTTGTTTTTTTAAAGATTTTTAGAAAAACGTCCAAAATGACCAGGGGTGCCCCCATTTGGATGGCCACGGGTGGGGGGTGCTCCCTAATCAGCCAGGGATACCTCGCACCCTCCTAAAGGCATTAATATTTAAAATATGCTCATGGTTACCCGTTTCAATTACCAGGTGCACGGTTGTCAATTTGCAATGTCTTACAATGGGCATTTACCCTCACAAATTTGACAGGCTCCCAAATACTGCAGAAATGCCCAATTGACTGGCCCATTGAACTCGGGATGGCCGGGCAGTGATCATGGTTCCTCTCCATCGCTCGTTGGTGTTGATTTCAGCATGTCAAATTCGTGATGTTAAAAGCCCATTGAAACATATTGCAAATGTACTGTACATTTGCAATATGTTTCACTGTACATTTGCAATATGTTTCAATGGGCTTTTAACATCACGAATTTGACAAGCTCTAAAATACTGCAGGAATGCCCAAATTGACTGGCCCGTTGAACTCGGGATGGCCGGGCTCAACGGTTTTAACTTATTGCAAATGGACAAAAGTCTGCCATCAAGTCACTATAATAAAAACGTAAAACACCTAGTTACGTTCTAGTTGCGGGTCTAGTTGCGATGTTATGTGTCGGCCTAGCTGAGGTGACCCCAAATCCCGGGTTTCGGCTCAATATGTCATTCGGAGCCCGAGCAGCGACCTTAATTGGTGCTGAAAATCCATGTTTTCTGGGCGTTGCTATGGGGTCCTTGAATGAGCTATCGGACAGAAACGTTAGGGTCCGTCTCTATGGGCCGAGGCGGTTCTAATGCACCTAACCTTGTGTCTCTGGGACTTTTAAAAATTGTGTCATTTTCGCGATGTAAAAATAAATTGAAAATATTGCAAATGTACAAGGCTGTTTCTCGGCCTGTGAACCTTCTAGAGCCCCATAACTCACCGTGCACTATCGACTAAAGGTCTAGAATGGGTTTCTAAAGTTTCAGAGCTCTAGGTCTGACGGTTCTTTGATAGTTTGAACAAAAGTAACTATTGCAGGCAGTGTCTGTCTGTAAGCACCTCACTGTGTCATTCCCCATTGACTGTGCGTGTGTGTGATTTCAGAAAATCACAGAAAATCACAGAAATCACGTAGAGCTCCGAAACCCACGTTAACGGATTCGTCTGAACACGCCGCAACTGGATCCATAACTTTTTTTGAAAAAAAAAAAATATTTTCTCAACATTACGAATTGTACATTTTACGATTTATCGAAAATTAAAACAGATAAATGTCTGGTTCTTTTTTTCCTTACACCGTAGGTTCATGTACTTTGACGTGAAGCTGTCAAATTAGCGCTCTGTTTTCATTTTTCACCTTTAATCCCAGAAAATGGGCCTTAACTCAAAAACCGTGAGTCCCTGACGCCATCCTGTTTCGGGGCCAACAGCCCATTTGGCCAAACCCATGCCCACCAAATTTCGTCTTCGAAGTCTTTTCCGTTTAGGAGAAAAGGCCAGGTCAATTAGGTGTATGTTTTGTACATTTGCAATAAGAAGCCGTTCGCCATCTGGTGGGATTAACCTGAAGGGCGGAAAAATGAAAACATTTTTATTAAACGGACACCGAATGTCCGAGAAACTTCGTTTGATGACTTCCTGGAAGATCTGGCCCTGGGGCACGGCCCGTTGCCGTCGGCCTATTTTAGAAACATTTTCGGACGTCTAGTAAGGGACCGTACATTTGCAATATGCAGTTTCTCATCAAACATACAGCAAATGCCATCCGTGTCCCTTATGTAGGACAGGTCCACCAGCTGGTCGAACGTGAGGGTGGTGTCTCTGCAGGCCAACTCCCGACAGACGTCCTTGCGCAGACTGCAGCGGTAATGGTCGATCAGGGCCTTGTCATTACATCCCGCGCCGGCAGCCAGGGTCCTAAACTCCAGGGCGAACTCCTGGGTGCTCCTCGTCTCCTGCCTCAGATGGAAGAAGCGCTCACCTCAAACTGGTCTAATGCCGCATCTCCCTCTCTCCACACGGCGTTGGCCCACTCCAGGGCTTTCCCGGTGAGGAACGAGACGAGGGCGGATACCCTCTCACAGCCCGACGGAGCCGGGTGGACGATCGCCAGTTATAAGTCCAGTTGTAAAAGGAACCCCTGGCAGTTCGCCGCCTTCCCATCATACTCCTGGGGCAGGGAGAGCCGAATCCCACTGGGACCAGGAGGGAGAGGGGCGCTCAGAGGAGACCCCGGTTGTGCTGGTGGAGGCGCTGGAAGAACTCCCTGTCTCTCCCAGCGGTCCATTGTCTGGACAACACGGTCCATGGCAGTGCCAAGATGTTGGAGCATTGCTGCATGCTCCCGGATGCGTTCCTCCACCCCTATTCCCGGGGTACCTGCTCCTGCTGACTCCATCGTTTGGGTCCATAATTCTGTCAGGATCCGTGTGTGTAGCTGGTGCGTGAGAGTCAGGCGCAGGAGAGCAGAGATAGTGAACAAAAGCCCTTTACTGTGGCACAGTACAAACACTGAATGCAAAATGCATTACAAAAACAAATGCCTACAGGAAAAAAGTACAAAATACCAGTATGGCGCAACCAGCTAGAAACGTGCCACTGACAATAAACAATTACGGACAAGGACATGGGGAAACCAGAGGGTTAAATACACAACATGTAATTGAGGGAATTGGAACCAGGTGTGATGGAAGACAAGACAAAACTAATAGATAAAAGAAAAAGGGATCGGCGATGGCTAGAAGGTCGGTGACGTCGACCGCCGAACAAGAAGAGGAACCAACTTCGGCGGAAGTTGTGACAGTGTCCAAACTTTTGACTGGAAAAGTTATAAATATAAATAGGACATATAACCTTCCAAACGTTGGTCCTTAGAAGCAAAAGTCCACAGAGTGATTGAAAAAAGCTAGGCTTTTTTAACGGTTATCAAATATTTCTGACCACACAGCTGTGACCCCCACAAACATTATGCACGGCTATTAATGTGGCCAGAAGGTGTTTGTTGTTATGATTCTGAACGGTCAAATAGCTAGCAACAATGACAAGAAGCTGCCATGTGGGGAATAGTAGGTGGCTCATTTCATATCGTTGCATCTTGTTATTGATACCATGTCTTTGTTTTGGAGGTGTTTTGACTGATGTTATGTCAATGCTAATATGTCTAAAATTCGCTAGCTAGCTAAAAAATAACTCTAACGATGTATTTTAGAGGCAACAAGAGCTCCTTGTGCAAATGTATTCTTGTTTTCAATAGCCATTTCGAGAGAAAATATAGTTTACATGTTGTCAACAGTCAAAGCCAACCCCATCTGTTTTACCCCATAGTTGTGCGTGCGTTGGTTTTGTTGCTAAACAAGCAATCCGTCTATACAAATCTCAAGGAACCATGGAACAACGAAAGTGGTCTTAAAGTCCATAAAGACATTATTGAGAATGGACTCAAGATAAGTTAAATAGAAATTAACAGATATTCAGACATACTATTGTGCTCTGTGAGTATTAATTTCAAGCAGTTAAACATCTTTGATATGTTGAATAATGACCATATATACAACGGGTGGGTCTAATCCTGAATGCTGATTGGTTTAAACCGCATTCAAGCTGGTGTCTATTCCACAAGTTACCACCGGATAAATCTATGACGTTAAATGCCTATTTACTCTGTTCCATCTGACTGCGCAATCCACTGTCTCATCAGCCCAGCCAGTCAATTTATAAACTTAATCTCCAATTTAAAAAGCATCTATAAAAGCATCATGGGCTCCCGAGTGGTGCAGTGGTCTAAGGCTCTGCATCTCAATGCTAGAGGTGTCACTACAGACCCAGGTTCGATCCCGGGCTGTATCACAGCTGGCCGTGATAGGGAGTCCCATAGGGTGGCGCACAATTGGCTCAGCGTTGTCCGGGTTAGGGGAGGGTTTGGCTGGGGTAGGCAGTCATTGTAAAATAAGAATTTGTTCTTAACTGACTTGCCTAGTTAAATAAAGGTTTAACAGACATTATCTCACATTTCTTTTAGACTAACATGTAGTTTTCAACAGCTGAGATTTGTATAAACCCTGCTGTCTGTGTCTCCAACATTTGCAACATTGTTTCAATATTCAAATAGTAATGAATGTGTCGGGAGTCGGGACGAGAAAGACACACAGGAGGTAGGCAGCGTTTTTCAGCCAGTCAAAATCATGAATCAGCTGGCATAATTTTTATGTATGTATCCAAAGAAATGTAAATTGAAAAAAAGTCAAACTAAGCAAAGATAGTTTTCAGTCTTTTCAGCTTCAGTTTGAAATGATTGTGTTAGCTGTGTTGTTGGCTAGCTCCTCTGAACAACAGTGTCCTGACAAGAGAGAGCACATTTTCTATGCCAGGCGAAATCGTGCCTCATAAGCTCATTGTTATGTATGTATCAAAATAAATGTCACTAGAAAACAGCTTAAACAAATGTAAATGCAGCTACTGTTGTTATTCTGGCTGCACTGTTTGACGTTACTGTAAGTTAGCCATAGTTTTCTAGCTAGCAAGCAAGGGATAAGAATGTTGCCAGCCAGTACGGCAATGGAACATTTAGAACAAACAACTGGGTTGCGTCCATCGATACAGAACAAAAAGTCTGAATGCCTGGGTCGCGTCTCTGGCAACCAAACCGATAGAATGAACCAGCCGGCTTGGGTAGCAACCCTAGATTTGTGTCGGGACTATATCTTGTGGAAGGAAGAAATAGTATGAATAAAATCATCCAAATAATGTTTTTAATGAAAATATGTCAAAAGAAATATCATTATTTGAATATGTTGGTAACCGTTGTATAAAAGTGATAATGCCCTCGAAGCCAGTGTTTGGAGGATATATTGTCACGGTTTGCTAACAACACCCAAATCAATATATCCTCCAAACACCAGCTTCTTATGCATTATCACTTAAATGTGATTGCAATCTCTTCCAAATGTGAAAGAAAAAGAAAGAAAAAAAAACATTATTGGAATGGGGATGATATTGAAGTATAGATAATATATGAAAGGTAAAATAATAACACATGAGTGTTAATTGTGTCAGGTGCCGGGTGTAGCTGGTGCAATTGAGTCAGGCGCAGGACAGCAGAGATGAGCAACACAACGTAGTTTACTCAATAGAAATAACAAAGTACCAAACAATACCATGCCCACCAAAATATGGACTGACAATCACAGGAAGAATAACGCACACAAACATTCATTTAAAAAAAATGTTTTTAAGATGATATTTCATGAAAAATGGTAAGAGGTAATTGAGGAATCTTAGGCTAGACTGAATTAAGTTATCCTTCTACGGACATGTTCACTGATGTTTGGAAAATATACATCAATAATGACTTACACCAGAGACATATTATTTAGCGCATCAATGACTTTTATAAAACAATATACATTGTGACAGGAATCTTAATTTCTTCAGTAAAGTGCACTAACTGTAAATTGCTCTAGATTAGTGTCTGCTAAATGACTAAAATGTAAAATGCACTGTAAAATGTTGTTTAGTCATCCTGTTTGCTGTAAGGGGGAGTCTCTAAGCAATACAATGTAAAATAAATATGTATGGAGTGCATTCAGAAAGTATTGAGACCCCTTGACTTTTTGTTACAGCATTATTCGATTAAATTGTTGTTTGATTCTCATCAGTCTAAACACAATACCCAATAATGACAAATCAAAAACAGGTTTAAAAAAAAAACGGAAATATCACATTTACTTAAGTATTCAGACCCTTTACTAAGTACTTTGTTGAAGGACCTTTGGCATGACGCACAAGCTTGGCACACATGTATATGGGGAGTTATTCCCATTCTTCTCTGAAGATCCTCTCAAGCTCTGTCAGGTTGGATGGGGACCGTCGCTCCACAGCTATTTTTAGGTCTCTCCAGAGATCGATCAGGTTTGATCAGGTTCAAGTCAGGGCTCTGGCTGGGCCACTCAAGGACATTCAGAGACCTGTCCCGAAGCCACTACTGTTTTGTCTTGGCTGTGTGCTTATGGTCATTGTCCTGTTGGGAGGTGAACCTTCACCCCATTCTGAGCTTTCTGGAGCAGATTTTGATTAAGGATCTCTCTGTACTTTGCTCCATTCATCTTTCCCTCGATCCTGACTAGTCTCCCAGTCCCTGCTGCTGAAAAATATCCCTACAGAATGATGCTGCCACCACATGCTTCACTGTAGGATGGTTCCAGGATTCCTCCAGATTCCTCCAAAGAGTTCAATGTTGGTTTCATCAGACCTGAGAATCTTGTGTCTCATGGTCTGAGAGTCCTCTAGGTGCCTTGTGGCATACTCTAAGCGGGCTGTCATGTGCCTTTTACTGAGGAGTGGCTTCCGTCTGCCAACTCTACCATAAAGGCCTGATTGGTGCTGCAGAGATAGACACTGCAGAGATGGTTGTCCTTCTGGAGGTTCCTCCCATCTCCACAGAGGAACTGTGGAGCTATGTCAAAGTGACCATCGGGTTCTTGGTCACCTCACTGACCAAGGCCCTTCTCCCCCGATTGCTCCATTAGGCCGGGCGGCCAGCTCTAGGAATGGTCTTGGTGGTTCCAAAATTCTTCCATTTAAGAATGATATGTTTTTGGGGACCTTCTCTGCTGCAGAAATGTTTTGGTACCCTTCCCCAGATCTGTGCCTCGACACAATCCTGTCTCTGAGCTCTACGGACAATTCCTTCGACCTCATGGCTTGGTTTTTCCTCTGACATGCACTGTCAACTGTAGGACCTTATATAGACAGGTGTGTGCCTTTCCAAATCATATCCATCAATTGAATTTACCACAGGTGGACTTCAATCAAGTTGTAGAAACATCTCAAGGACGATCAATGGAAACAGGATGCAAAGTCAAAGGGTATGAATACTTTCCGAATGCACTGTATGTGTTGGATGCATTATAGTTGAACAATAGTATTCTTTGCGAATAGACTCCCACGGTCTTTGGCTGTTGAACACAAAAAGTAACAGTGGTTATGCCACAGGCATAATGACAAATTGTAGGTGATCCCTTCATACTAAACGATTTAAGTGTATTTAGAACATTTGATTAAAAAAAACGAATTTACTATGCTCTAAATAGTAAGAGATCAGATAATATGGCCCTAATTGTTTGTATATTCAAAGATGAACTCTGCTATGAGATTTTACAAACATGAGATAGGGGCTTCTCTATTGTTTCATTCATCACCCATCAACTTAGAACTCTTCTGTTTGAGAAACTATTAGCTAATTATATTAATTGATATCTTGTTTTGCTGAAGATCTCCACCACATAATAAAAGTTCCTTTATAGAAACACAGGTGATTAAGCAAAAGAGCTTTAAATTGGATCTGGCATCAAACGCATTGTTTACCATTGTTCATTTGTAAGAAGATCTGAGCGAGAGAGAAAGAAGTGGTGAAAAAACAAATCTCATTGTTTCCTTACCAATCAACAGCCTCAGGCAAAGTAAACAAAATGTGCTGTGTTGGATGAAAGACGATCTTCAAATTGCATCTGTAAACCTGACACATTGGCTTTGATCCTCTTTTTTGGTGGTTTAGGGATTCAAAATTGCATTAGTCGATTTCACTTGAACATATTAGATTAGATTATTATATTATCATGCTGGGACGAGCAGTGAGTGATTGAGCCCTTCCAAAAAACAGAGTTCATATAGCACTCGCAGCACAGACACAGCAGTCTTACTGTATGTATAGGACCACAAATCCTGCCAATATCACAAATCCTTATTATGACAATTCAGTTTCTCTGTCAATTTATTGAATTAACTTGGGCATATGAGTTTGAGATTGGAGCGAGAGGTAGCATCTTCATTCTGAATAAAAAAGAGCATCAAGATCCTTAGCCTGTGAAGGATTAAATGAGGTCATCTGGGAGCAGTGGCGTAAAGTACTTAACTTCTTAGGGAGTAGCGCACGAGGTGACCGTTTTGGAGACCCTGGCGTGCCCAAAGTAAAATGCCTCCCATTCAGGCCCAGAAAATAGGATATGCACATATTTAGCACCATTGGATAGGAAACACTCTGAATTTTCTAAAAGTGTTAACCATATGTCTGTGAGTAAAACAGAACGGATATGGCAGGCGAAACCCCGATGAATTTCTGTCCTGGAAAAAGTGGTTTTGACAGAGTGCCTCATTTGGAACCCCTCCCTCATGAAAATGCCCATAAAAGGGCATATGAATGCAGTACCTATTGCTTCCTCTGGATGTCAACAGTCTCGAGACAGTGTTCAGAATTTGGATGCATTAGAGCAGAGAAGAAGAGAAAACAGGAAGAGTCCCCTTGAATGTCAACAGAAGAGAGCGCGCGCTCTCGCCAAGCGCGCTCTGTGTTTTTTTCCGTGCTTATCGCTCAGTTTATATTCCGGTTGATTTATAATTGTAAATATACGTAAAAGTGTTCCTAAGGATACATTTAAAATGATTTTTGATTGTTCTTGGACAAGTTTATAGGTTTAATTTGAACGAGTTCTCGTCACGTTTCAATGGAGGTGTGGAGGCTGTAGTTTCTGATTATAACGCGCGAACCAAATGGAGATTTAAGGATATAATACATTACTTTTTCTAACAAAAGAACCATGGATTGTCTTCGTTGGACACTTGGGAAGCCATCAGCAGAAGTTCTTCAACAGGTAATTGATTTGTTTTCGCTGTGAAATGTGTTTTGTGTGAACCGTGAAGGCTTATGAATTCATGGTAATGGAAAAACATGTGAGGTGCTACCCTCAAACAATCAAATGTGGTGCTTTCGCCGTAAAGCCTTTTTGAAATCTGACAACGCTGTGATATTGCCAAGAAACAGAGCTTTTGATGAGTATGAAACACTTGTGCATGTTTAATAATTCAACTTTTGGATTTTGAATTTGGCGCCTTGCATTTCACTAGCGCTAGCGCCCCACCACTAGTAATTTACACAACTGAAATATTTTTAAGTAATGCGTATAAAGTAAATTATGGTTAACGTCACAGGGAGCGACCCACTCCCGACACCACCAGGTAAAATGTAAAGCGCCAAATTCAAAATCCCAATGTTGAATTATTAAACATCCACCAATATACAAGTGTTTCATATTCATCAAAAGCTCTGTTTCTTGGCAATATCACAGCGTTGTCAGATTTCAAAAAGGCTTTACTGCGAAAGCACTACATTTGATTGTTTGAGGGCAGCACCTCACATACTTTCTCATAGCCATGAATTCATTAGCCAGCGTGGCACACACATAACACATTTCACAGCGAAAACAAATCAATTACCTGTTGAAGAACTTCTGCTGAGGTCATCCTAAGTGTCCAACGAAGACAATCCATGGTTCTTTTGTTAGAAAAAGTAATGTATTATATCCATAAATCTCCATTTGGTTCGCGCGTCATAGTCAGAAACGACAGCCTCCACTAGTCCATTGAAACGTGGCGCGAACTCGTTCATCTTATACCTATAAACTTGTCCAAGAACATTCAAACATAGTTTTAAATGTATCCTTAGGAACACTTTTACGTATATTTACTATTATAAATCAACCGGAATATAAACTGATCAATAACGACGATAAATAAGACACTGTGCGACTTCTCNCCCTGAGAAGTTAATAGGTGATAAGCAGTAATGGGCATTCTCTACCATCATGGGGTTCTTATTACAGCATTCAACCCAATGTCAGTGTCAGGAAAAAGGCAGGTGATGACCGAGGGAAGATCTACAATATTTCTGTCATTATTTCATAATGCATTACATTTTTTTTTAAGTATTGAAAAACGTGATTTTTATATTTTTTATAATTGAACCGAAACCAAACCAACCTCAAATCACTAAATCGCTCAGCACTATACTGCACATACTGTATATAAGAATCTGTCACGTCCAGGCCTGAGTTGATAGGCTGGCGTGTTTAGTTTCGGTTTTGGTGTAGGGTTTTTTCTGTTCTAGGTTGTGTATTTCTATGTTGGGGAGATGGTTCCCAATTAGAGGCAGCTGTTTGTCGTTACCTCTAATTGGGAACCATATATATGTTTGTAGTTTTCACTAGGGTTTTGTGGGTTATTGTTTGATCATAGCGTAAGTGTTTCGTCATTGTTCTGTTCTATGTTACGATCGTCGTTCGTTCGTTTATTATTTTCCCAGTTACGTGTATTAATAAAATATGTATACTGGAAGCATCGCTGCGTCTTGGTCCGTCCCTCGAGAAGATCGTGACAGAATCATTGCTATGCCTATTCTACATGTACCTTTAAGTCACTTGCTGTATTACCACCTATCATGAGTGTGATGTATTTGCAGAATGGGACATTCTTTGCTTTTACTGTACACAACATATATGTAATGGAACAATGATAGAAACGTCCTGCCAGTGGGGACTTTGTAAGTATGTCAGATAGATAGTTATATAAAAACAGTTGTAACATGCTGTAATCAATTCGTAATAAGTAGCCAGATTGTGGAGCAAGTTTCCCATATAGTCACTTTCCTTTAGACACAATGCAATATAATAATGTTGGATGTGTTTTGCATTGTTAAGAATGTGTGACTGTCTGCCTTCATGTTGTGTTTTTTTCAAGGTACTGAGGAGAGGGGAAATCACAGTTGTGACAGAACAGAAGTTTGTTCAGGGGCAACACGTGATGCTTGTTTGAACCGTTCTGACATGACAGATTTTTCAGCTTGACTTGGCCTTTGTATTGAATATCTGACATTGTAATTAGAAAAATGCAGTCACACAAGAAAAAAACACTCTTGTACAAGCAGTCCCTGCAATTAAAAATCCAATTGTTGTCCTCTGTCGTTCTTTATATTGGTTGATAAGAGGCTTACGGCTTTAGATTTCTATTGCACCAGAAAATTATAAAATTTTTCATGTATCATATTCAGATATTTGATCTGTTCAGGTCTGCTTGCCATATGTATCTAAGAATATTTGCCATCTGATATGTGGATGGTAAATATGCATAGTCACTTCACCCCTACCTACATGTACAAATTACCTCGACTAACCTGTATCCCTGCACATTGACTCGGTACCGGTAACCCCTGTATATAGCCTCGTTATTGTGTTACTTTTTATAATTTTTTACTTTAGTTTATTTGGTAAATATTTTCTTAACTCGTCTTGAACTGCACTGTTGGATAAGGGCTTGTAAGGAACCATTTCACGGTAAGGTCTACACTTGTTGTATTCGGCCGCATGTGACAAATAAATGTTGATTTGATTTGAACCATGTTACTGAAAGTAAAGCCCTCCATATGTTAAGAGACCCCTCTCTGTTATGACAGATTATATAATGCAGAACCTTACACAACCCAACAAACATGGGGGAGAAAACTACAATTTCATTCTTTCCTTTTTCTGACTCAAAGTTACTGTGGATATTGTTTATAATTGTTGATGTTTATCTTTTGATTAGTCTTTGCCTTGTTCCAATACATACCAGTTCCTTAGTGCATTGGTATACATTTTTGTTCTCTACAGCAGATTCCTTCCGATGAACTCTTACTGTTTACGAACGTTCATCCTAAATCTGCAGCGCTGAAAGGAACGTGGTGTTTTAATCAGTTTAAAATATGCATCAGAGCCACTAGGGAACTGGGGGAGGAATTAATGACTGTGTAGCCAGAAGCCTCATGTACTTTTGTATTTGCAGGTGTCTAATTATAGGCTACTTTAAGTTTTTCTACATTAAGGATTTTCTAGATGCTGAATTTCATTATTGAGCATTTTAAGTAAATGTTTGAGTTTGCATAAAGTATGATTGGAATCGCTAATCTGCTCCTTATTTCTTGAATAAAATGTTTTTAAATCACAGGGAATCACCTAAGTGCAGCAAGTGCATCTCAATACACAGTGAATCTGTGCAAGAGCACTCCACTGGGGCCAATTACAACAACCAAAAGACTCTTCTCGTGCTTTATCTTTAACTTGATTACTCGCAGGTTGTAATAACAGGTTTATAACAATATTTTGTCAAATGAGCTGTTAACACGGCTACCTTAAGCTGATAAAAGGTACCACCGCAACACATAAACAAATGGGGCTAGACTAGAAGTCTTGATTTTTTTGAACATCTGTTCAGTTTATTTCTTTGCATATCAAAACATTCACAGTCGATGTACAGTTGAAGTCGGAATTTTACATACACTTAGGTTGGAGTCATTAAAACTCGTTGTTCAACCACTCCACAAATTTCTTGTTAAAAAACTATAGTTTTGGCAAGTTGGTTACGACATCTACTTTGTGCATGACACAAGTAAGGTTTCCAACAATTGTTTACAGACAGATTACTTATAATTCACTGTAATTTCCAAATGCCTGAAGGTACCACGTTCATCTGTACAAACAATAGTACGCAAGTATAAACACCATGGGTGTAACGTCCAGGCCTGGTTTAGCAGGCTGGTGTTTAGTTTTGGGTTAGAAGGGTTTTGTGTTCTAGGTGTTATATTTCTATGTTGGGATAATGGTTCCCAATTAGAGGCAGCTGATTGTCGTTACCTCTAATTGGGAACCATATATATGTTTGTGCTTTTCACTGGGGTTTTGTGGGTCATAGTTTTCTAGTATGTTTATTTGTATGTGTGTGTGCCTGTTTAGCCACACCGGAGTTACGATCTTTATTTGTTTATTGTTTCGCAAGTTAAGTTACGTTTAAATAAAGCATGTATACTGGAAACCTCGCTGCATCTTGGTCCGTCCCGAAAGAAGATCGTGACAATGGGACCACACAGCCATCATACCGCTCAGGAAGGAGACACAATCTGTCTCCTAGAGATGAACGTACTTTGGTGCAAAAATTGCAAATCAATTGCAAAACAACAGCAAAGGGCCTTGTGAAGATGCTGAAGGAAACGGGTACAAAAGTATCTATATCCACAGTAAAACGAGTCCTATATCGACTTAACTTGAAAGGCCGCTCAGCAAGGAAGCCACTGCTCCAAAACCGCCATAAAAAAAGACAGACTACGGTTTGCAACTGCACATGGGGACATGGACTGTACTTTTTGGAGAAATGTCCTCTGGTCTGATAAAACAAAAATATAACTGTTTGGCCATAATGACCATCGTTATGTTTGGAGGAAAAAGGGAGAGGCTTGCAAGCTGAGGAACACTATCCCAACCGTGAAGCATGGGGGTGGCAGCATCATGTTGTGGGTGTGCTTTGCTGCAGGAGGGACTGGTGCACTTCACAAAATAGATGGCATCATGAGGAAAGAAAATTATGTGGATATATTGAAGCAACATCTCAAGACATCAATCAGGAAGTAAAAGCTTGATCGCAAATGGGTCTTCCAAATGGACAATGACCCAAGCATACAAAATGGCTTAAGGACAACAAAGTCAAGGTATTGGAGTGGCCATCACAAAGCCCTGACCTCAATCCTATAGAACATTTGTGGGCAGAACTGAAAAAGCTTGTGTGAGCAAGGAGGCCTACAAACCTGACACTGTTACACCAGCTCTGTCAGGAGGAATGGGCCAAAATGCACCCAACTTATTGTAGGTAGCTTGTGGAAGGCTACAGGAAACGTTTGACCTAAGTTAAACAATTTAAAGGCAATGCTACCAAATTCTAATTGAGTGTATGTAAACTTCTGACCTACTGGGAATGTGATGAGAGAAACAAAAGCTGAAATAAATCACTCTCTACTATCATTCTGACATTTTCACATTCTTAAAATAAAGTGGTGATCCTAATTGACCTAAGACAGGGAATTATTACTAGGATTAAATGTCAGGAATTGTGAAAAACTGAGTTTAACTTCTCAGGGAGCAGCTCCCGAGGTGACGGTTTTGGAGAGCCTGGCGTGCCCAAAGTAAAATGCCTCCCATTCAGGCCCAGAAAATAGGATATGCATATATTTAGTACCATTGGATAGGAAACACTCTGAATTTTCCAAAACTGTTAACCATTTGTCTGTGAGTGAAACAGAACGGATATGGCAGGCAAAACCCCGAGGAATTTCTGTCCTGGAAAAAGTGATTTTGACACATTGCTCATTTGGGAACCCCTCCCTCATGAAAATGACCATATAAGGGCATATGAATGCAGTACACATCGCTTCCTTATGATGTCAGCAGCCTCGAGATGGTGTTTCCCTCCATTTTGGATGCATTAGACCAGAGAAAAAGACCAAACAAGTGGGTCCCCTCGTGATGACAACAGTACCCAGGGCGCGCGCCCGAGAAGTCGC
>QNTS01000644.1:215204-244103 GCA_003317085.1 Hucho hucho
ATATACAGTGGGGCAAAAAAGTATTTAGTCAGCCACCAATTGTGCAAGTTCTCTCACTTAAAAAGATGAGAGAGGCCTGTAATTTTCATCATAGGTACACTTCAACTATGACAGACAAAATGAGGAAAAAAAATCCAGAAAATCACATTGTAGGATTTTTAATGAATTTATTTGCAAATTATGGTGGAAAATAAGTATTTGGTCACATACAAACAAGCAAGATTTCTGGCTCTCACAGACCTGTAACTTCTTCTTTAAGAGGCTCCTCTGTCCTCCACTCGTTACCTGTATTAATGGCACCTGTTTGAACTTGTTATCAGTATAAAAGACACCTGTCCACAACCTCAAACAGTCACACTCCAAACTCCACTATGGCCAAGACCAAAGAGCTGTCAAAGGACACCAGAAACAAAATTGTAGACCTGCACCAGGTTGGGAAGACTGAATCTGCAATAGGTAAGCAGCTTGGTTTGAAGAAATCAACTGTGGGAGCAATTATTAGGAAATGGAAGACATACAAGACCACTGATAATCTTCCTCGATCTGGGGCTCCACGCAAGATCTCACCCCGTGGGGTCAAAATGATCACAAGAACGGTGAGCAAAAATCCCAGAACCACACGGGGGGACCTAGTGAATGACCTGCAGAGAGCTGGGACCAAAGTAACAAAGCCTACCATCAGTAACACACTACGCCGCCAGGGACTCAAATCCTGCAGTGCCAGACGTGTCCCCCTGCTTAAGCCAGTACATGTTCAGGCCCGTCTGAAGTTTGCTAGAGAGCATTTGGATGATCCAGATGAGGATTGGGAGAATGTCATATGGTCAGATGAAACCAAAATAGAACTTTTTGGTAAAAACTCAACTCGTCGTGTTTGGAGGACAAAGAATGCTGAGTTGCATCCAAAGAACACCATACCTACTGTGAAGCATGGGGGTGGAAACATCATGCTTTGGGGCTGTTTTTCTGCAAAGGGACCAGGACGACTGATCCGTGTAAAGGAAAGAATGAATGGGGCCATGTATCGTGAGATTTTGAGTGAAAACCTCCTTCCATCAGCAAGGGCATTGAAGATGAAACGTGGCTGGGTCTTTCAGCATGACAATGATCCCAAACACACCGCCCGGGCAACGAAGGAGTGGCTTCGTAAGAAGCATTTCAAGGTCCTGGAGTGGCCTAGCCAGTCTCCAGATCTCAACCCCATAGAAAATCTTTGGAGGGAGTTGTAAGTCCGTGTTGCCCAGCGACAGCCCCAAAACATCACTGCTCTAGAGGAGATCTGCATGGAGGAATGGGCCAAAATACCAGCAACAGTGTGTGAAAACCTTGTGAAGACTTACAGAAAACGTTTGACCTCTGTCATTGCCAACAAAGGGTATATAACAAAGTATTGAGATAAACTTTTGTTATTGACCAAATACTTATTTTCCACCATAATTTGCAAATAAATAAATTAAAAATCCTACAATGTGATTTTCTGGATTTCTTTTTCTCATTTCGTCTGTCATAGTTGAAGTGTACCTATGATGAAAATTACAGGCCTCTCTCATCTTTTTAAGTTGGAGAACTTGCACAATTGGTGGCTGACTAAATACTTTTTTGCCCCACTGTACATTTTGATTTCTTTAACACTTTTTTGTTTGCTACATGAATCCATATGTGTTACTTCAGAATTTTGATGTCTTCACAGTATTATTCTACAATGTAGAAAATAGTCAAAATAAACTATTTTTGGGGTTACTACATGATTCCATATGTGTTATTTCATAGTTTTGATGTCTTCACTATTATTATACAATGTAGAAAATAGTAAAAATAAACCCTTGAATGAGTAGGTGTGTGCATGATATTTTAACTGGTACTGTATATATACACATACCTATACAGCCAGGGAGGATTAATCACTAATTAGCTCTCATAATATACTGTACACACAGACTCATGTGGATATTACAATGTTGTTGTGTATGTGTGTGTTACCATGAATTCCTGAATGCTGTATATGCTGTGAATCAGCTACTTATGTGTTCAATTTGGGTGGAATTTGTCAAAAATGTGTTTCTATTAATGTCTATTAAACACAAATTATGATTCAGCAGTTCTCTACCTAACAGCCAATACAGTATCTAAGGCTATCAAAACTTTACAAGTGTAACATTTGTTTGCCAGGTTAGCCATTTAGTTTATGATTTTTCCCTTCACCAACTCATGCCCCCACTAAGAGCAGCCGCCTGGCAATGCAGAGGTGTCATGGAGTGGTTCCGTAGTGGAAAGGAGTCAGGGACAGGAGGTTGAGATGTGTGTGAAAAGGTAATTTAATAAAGCCACCAGTCAAATGTACAACACACGCTGGTGAGGCAAATACCCACACGATCAAAAATAACGGGCGAACAAACAACCCGTAAACAACGAGAACCAAAATATACCAGCCCTCAGTACACAGACTGGGAAACTAACAATCACGCACAGGGGAAAGAGGGGAAGGAAGGAATATATGCAACAGCGTGATTGGGAGATAATTAACAACAGGTGTAAACAATAACGACAAAACCAAAGGACACACGAAAAAGGGGAGCGGTGATGGTTAGAAAACTGGTGACGTCGACTGCCGAACACCGCCAGAACAAGGAGAGGGACCGACTTCGGTGGAAGTCGTGACAAGAGGAGTCTCTGGTTATATTGGACTTATTCTGTGAGCTATAGCCTGGTTTTAAGTTGACAGCTGCACTATGTTTGGAAAGTCCTGCAGGAAAAGGGTGATAAATTGATTTGAGTTCATTAAATGTTGCATAATGGTGAGTCATGCTTAAGTATGAGGATATTTGCCAGTGTTTCTATGAATATAGGGCATTTTCCTTGCTCATTATATCTACGCTATTTGAAGATTGCTCATAATAAGTTATGCAATGCTTAATGAAATGTCCACAAATTATTCCAGTGCATATCTATATTCAAGAGAAGCAAAGATACATATGAAGAATATTGCTGCGTCATTATGTTAATTACTTAACACAAATTGCCTTAATTTGTAAAAACAAAATGTCATTCTATTCACCTGGGAAAAAATACTTTCTTCAGTTTGGTTACAGAACACAGGCAGAAACATTTACCATGACAGTTAAACCGACGAGTCGAAATTGCAGAATATGGGTACAAACTGGCAATCACGTTCTGAGTTTGTGCCTTGAGTGTTAATCACCCAGGGTAGCATACGGTGTCTTCAGTATCCCAAAGATGGCACAGCAGATGGCTCCACATCTCATTACTGAATGGCAGCACCCTTGGCACCGGTGCTGCGAATGCCATTGTTGCTATCCGTGCAGGGGCTGTGCAGGGTCAGCAGCTCTAACCTTGGAAAAAGCTCCCCTAATCCCAAACTCAATACCTTGTCATTTCTGAGCACAACCTGATGGGCGAGCTGCAAGAGCTCGCTTGCTCTCTCTCTCTCTCTCAACCTCTCTCTCTCTCTCTCTCGGAGGGTGTAGTGGAAGGGGTTGTTGGTTGTGTCAGACATTGTCTGACTGCAGGTGTGACTGCGATGGTCTCATTACAGAGCTGTTGAGTCTGAATATAGAAGAACAATGAAAACAACGTATGATTAGAGGATCGCAACAGGATTCTAAAATAACTCAAGAACATGGCGTACATACTAACTAGTCTATTTGAATCCTTACAAAAGGCAGCAAATTGTATTCCTGGAAGCCTAATTTTCTGAACCACAGCAAAAGCCTTAAAGTAATTCACTTTACTAGCTTAAAAAAGTTGTCACATTCTTGAGTCTGTGTCCCCCTATATGCTCCCTACTGAGTGGCTGGGGAGTGTTGGTGCATTAGCTCATCTTTAACACCTGGACTAGTGATGTGGCCAGGCGGGGCCACAGTCCATCATACTGCCAAATGGCAACCCTCCATTGAGTCATCAAAGATCCAGGTCGGTCGCACCACCCCCTCCCTTCACCCCAGAGTGCCCGACCAGGGCCAGTTACCATGGGGACGGACCATTGTTGACCCCCTCCACCAGCTCCTCTGGTCCCCCAGGCTTAGTCACGTCTCCCTGGGAAGTTTTGCAGGGCTTTTTATATGATCCAAAGTAGCAGCCAATTTTCCAGAGGCTCAGCTAGTCAAGTACCTGGGAGAATGAATCTCAAATCCAAATTCACGGGATTCCTGGCCAGTTTTTATGATTGGAAATGTAATATTATCTCAGCGTTTGCAGGCAAGTTGTTGCAGCCGGTTCAGGGAGATAGCTTTTCTTCATTATTCTATTTTTTTTACAGTGTAGAGCTAAAATGTGTAGCGCAAAACTGTACATTTATGTCCTTGCATGGACAAATAAATAAACATATATTTAAGAGATTCCTGAAAGTCATGCTCTAAAAGTGTTAAAGTAAATCCATCTCCATACGGCAGTAGTCCCACACTTACATGTAACTGCATTTCTAGAGTAGATAAGTGTCACTGAAAAATGCCTTCTCATTAGGAAGATAAAGTCATGAGGAATAGCAAAGACCCTGAGACTATCATATGAATTCTAAGCAGAATGTGCCTCTACTCCCACCAATGGGGATTGTACTACATTCAGCAGTCACATACACATTACAGTGGTTTGTCCTTTAAAAGTTGCAGCGTTCTGCGTCGCAGAATTCTATGGCACGTTATTTAAGTGTGAACCACTGGTACCATTAATGCTAGTTAGTGCTAGTTTGACTACCAGAGGGCATCTTTGAGAAGCATTTGATAGCCTTCAATAGTGGCTGTACTAGAGAATTTAAAACCTTTTTTTGTAAGAACATAGTATATGGGACTGATTTTAAGACATTTTGCTGAATTAATTTGATTAATATTATGGTGTTTCTATTCCAAGAAAAACAAAAAACCATCTGGGATTCCGTTAGGATGGAATGGAAAATATGGCACTGTACAACGTGACGGTCGGGAGTAGGCTACAGTGCTTGGCTATTTAGCTAAAGAATCCCGTGTTGTGCAGGCACATGGGAGACCGGGGTTCAATTCCCAGATGGGGAGGAAGGAGTAGGCTGTCCTTGTAAATAAGAATTTGTTCTTAATTAACTACTTAGGGAGTGGTGGGGCGCCACTCCCTACAAAATGTAAGGCTCCAAATTCAAAATCCAAAAGTTGAATTATTAAACATTCATCAATATACAGAGATTTATGGATATAATACATTACTTTTTCTAACAAAAGAACCATGGATTGTCTTCGTTGGACACTTGGGAAGCCCTCAGCAGAAGTTCTTCAAAAGGTAATTGATTTGTTTTCGCTGTGAAATGTGTTTTCTGTGAACCGTGAAGGCTTATGAATTTATGGTAATAGAAAAATGTGAGGTGCTATCCTCAAACAATCAAATGTGGTGCTTTCGCCGTAAAGCCTTTTTGAAATCTGACAACGCTGTGATATTGCCAAGAAGCAGAGCTTTTGATGACTATGAAACACTTGTATATTGATGAATGTTTAATAATTCAACTTTTGGATTTTGAATTTGGCGCCTTGCATTTCACCAGGTAGCGCCCCACCGCTCCCTAAGAAGTTAATCTGCTCTTAATTGAATCAGAAATACATTCCAGCATCCTGCTGGTTTATGTCCACAGTGACTTTTTATAGACATTCCAGATCGAAATAACCTCTCCCTTTGAAAAGTTGTACTTGGACAGAATTAGGAATAGGGCTCATGGTGGGCCTACACACTTTTTATATCCTACTTTTTTCCCTCCTATCACAAAGTTCACTGACCAACACATTTTTTTATGTACATGTGCCTTGAAAACCGCATGGGAGTTGTCCATGGTACCTATCTTTCTCACACCACTTCTGCCACTTCCTGAATCACAAATCGCAGACATTCATGTGGAAAATGTTATTTACGTTTTGCTTTCTGTCTTAGTAAACTCTGGGACAGCACTGAGGTGGAAAACAGGTGTGATACTATCTAGGGATTTAAGGTAATCTACAATGGTAAGATTCCCACCTCATAGCCTTATCCAATTGAACAGAGATGGCACTGATGTGAGCCTTTTACGCAGGCCTTTCCAAAGACATAATGGACTCTCTCACTGGTCAGAAGAATCCTCAGACATCCTTCTAATCAGAGTTAAAAATGATCTATTGGCTATCACACACAATTCCCCTGTAATGATGCTGCTGCCTTGAAATTATGTCAACAAAGAACCTGCATTATCGGTCCCCTCATTCGGGGGAAATTGAGCTTTGAAACTAATGGATGAGAAATGTCACTCTCTCCCCATGATAGTGCTGTAATAAAATAAAAAGTTTCTTCAAGGAAGCATTCAACATAGGTCACAGATGGAATTAGTTTACAGGCAAAATTGAAAAGAGAAATGTAAACAGGGTGCTTGCTGTTCCCATTATAATAGATGCACCTGAGTTTAGCATACAGTAATTGCCTTCGCCTTTGCCAAGTAATTTTCGATTTTCAATTTATTACCCGTGTTCTAGAGTAATCTTCCTCCACACTTGGACTGAGGTAAATGCAGAAGCAAAAACAAGGTACATGTCTGCAAACACATGGTTTATTCTGCCAATTAAAATATTTCCATTACCCCAAAATATTTAATGCTGCCTATAAATTGCGTACTGTAACTGTATAAAATGATATTGCAATGCAGATTGCAATATCATGTTGACATCTAGTGGAAGCCATAGGTATTGCAGTCTCAGTCCTACATAAAGTTGTATGCAATAAGCACAATGGAGAAGATGCTCATTTACAAAAAAAAATGCAAATCCGGATGGATTTTCCTCTGGTTTTCGCCTGCTATATCAGTTCTGTTATACTCACATACATTATTTTAACACTCTTAGAAACTTTTGTGTTTCCTATCCAATAGTACTAATTATGTGCATATCCTATTTTCTGGGCCTGAGTGGCAGGCATTTTACTTTGGGCACGCCAGACTCTCCAAAACAGTCACCTATGCAGCCCCTCCCTAAGAAGTTAAAATAGAAATGAATAGGCAGCCTGGAGAAGAAGGTCATGTACAAAAAAAACTGCAAATACGGTTTGATTTTCCTCGGGTTTTCGCCTGCTATATCAGTTCTGTTATACTCACATACATTATTTTAACACTTTTAGAAACTTCAGAGTGTTTCCTATCCAATAGTACTAATTATGTGCATATCCCAGCCATTTTACTTTGGGCCTGCCAGACTCTCCAAAACCGTCACCTCTGCTGCCGCTCCCTAAGAAGTTAACCAACAAGGCTTGTAATTTAACAATTGTATTTGTATTTACAGATGGCATACACTTTTGTTAGTAAGGCACATGAAAGTTCTCATGTTCGAGAAGGCATTTCTGACAAAGAAACGTTGAAATGGCTCTCCTGTGAAGTTGTGACTTGCGACATATGCCTAGTTTCCTGAATTGGGTCACATTTATCTCAAAGACTAAAAGCAACTTTCTCAGTTAGAGAGGAGTAAGACTTACAAGTACCAACAGGCTCCTACTGTTAGCTAACTGGCTAAAGGCTGGCATCCATCCTGCAGCCAATGTTCTCCATTTCATTGTAGGCTGTGATGGCCACCTGTGGCCAAACTCAGTAACTCTCCACTGTGATTGAACACTTCTGATAAAAACCAAAGCAGCCTCCATTACCCAGTGATCCAACACATTATATAGTTAGCCCAGGGATGCTATTTTCCAGTGGGCGAGAGTCTCCCACCCCAGCCCCAATGTACACCCCACTCAGATCAGGCCGTATTGTTGTGTTGCCTCCAGACAGAAAGGACTGACTATCATCATGCTTTTCCTGTTGCACGAGTTTGGGAGAGAGAGAGTCTGTCAGATGAAAAGACCTAAGGGACTCCTCAGACAGGTATGCACATTGTTATTGCTGTGGAAGAGGAGCCCTCTTCATAATTTAGTGCCTCATCATCCTTTATTTCTTGTCTATGTGCTAGCACTTTCACAGAGCTCACTACATTTAAAAACCTGTTGTTCTACACTACAAAACACTGTCATGGAGTACCTATGAGGACTAAAAAACTATATACCTTGATGTGTTTATGCCCATGTTGATTCTTCAAATGCAGACTTTTTATATACAATTCTACCTATCCTTCACTTTTTTCATGAATATGTAATCACAGGTTCAGAAAGGGAATACAATACCTGAGACGTCTCCCCTTTATGTTGAGGTGAACATTTTAGTTTTTATTTGGATTTACTTTCAAGGATGTTACAAGTATTTTCTTGGCATGTCATCTAAGCTGCTTTCTGCCATTTTTTCCTTTCATTGCATAAGATGAAATAATGAACCTGACTCACCTTTGCTACTGTCCTGTTCACTTCCACAAGAAGAGGATGAGTTCTGGCCCTCAAGCATGGCCAACACTGTGGAATTGTTCCTTACAACACACAACCCATAGGGAATTTCCAATGTTCTGTCTCTCAGGATCTGATGAATGGTAATTTGAACCCAAGGAATCAACAGTTGCTTTTCTGGTGTTCTATATAGCAAAAATAAGCAGGTGTTACATAGTAAAGACATTGTTGAACAATATAAATTATGCAGTCTTTTTTTTCTTTTTTGAGAGAGCAGAGCCTGAACAAAAGGCAAATATTGAAATTGAAAGTTAATCAAAGAGATGGCATTAGAGTACAGGTCATAGTAGTTTTTTACTGACATGTTTCAATTTGTTCACAGGGTAAAGAAAAATGTAATTAAAATACTGTGCATTCTTCTTATCAACAACATCATTAACACTTCTTACAAGAGAATGGAGAGAATGAATGCTAGGATTTGGCCCTTCTGACTCACATGGAATTTATAATCTGGTAGCACTGATAGTTATTTGATCTCTAATTGCAATGTAAATCCAATAGATTTCCCTTTCTGAACTGAAAAACAAAAATGTGGATTATCGACCCTGTGTAAAAGTCATTATTGAAATGTCTTCAATTTTGCTCGTGGTGGTGTTATAGACACTAGGTGAAGGTTGTGGATTGTCATTTCAACCCTGCTGCTATTTCTATAAGGATGTTATGCCTTAGAAATACAACTAGCTTAATTCCAATTCATTCCTTCATTCATTCATTTCACAGTCTAACCTAACAGCCAGAGGGTGAAATTAAAGACACTCAAACCTTTCTTGTCTTAAAACGGCCATTGTGAATCCTCATGTCTTATGTGTTTGTTATCCTTCTATGCCTGCAGTCTAAATAGAGTTCAGGTCACCCATTTCCCTGTCTACCCATCCATCGTGCTGTATGTGCTCTAAAATGTTTATGGACAGATCAGAAAGGCCTTGAAGTTGTAGGGAGAGCTGTCAGTTTGGAGGAGAAATAGAAACCAATCATGGGGGGAAAAGCCTCAGCGGCTTCAGACTGACACAGGCCATGAGAGACACGAGAGATCCTGCCCTCGTTTGCAGTTTGGGAGAATCTCTCTCTTGCTCTCTCCTCCTGCTCTCTCCTTCTCATCCTTTCTCCCTCTCTCTTCTCTATCTCCCTCGCTCCCCCCTCCTCCCTCTCTCTCCCTCTACCTCTTTGCAGTTCAGTTCGTTCTACATCCATTGGTGTGCTACATCCTTCAATTACATGGGGCATTACTGCAGCCGAGCGAAAGACCCGAAAAATAAAAGACAGACCTCATCTCTAATCAGTTCCTCAGTCAAACATTCTGATGCCCAGATCATCTTATCATCCTCTCATAGAGGGGCATTCAGTTATGTCAATCACATCTCTCTACTGTATGTGGTCTGGAGGTTTATATCTTCACAAATGCAACTGATGAGGATATCCTGGCTGTTATTTTATTATGTTCACCATTGTCTGATGTCAGCTAAGATGTAGAAAGATGTCCAATTTGTACCCATTCCATTTTCCTTCTTTCTGTTTCAAGTTGATATCACAAGAACTCAAGGTCCTCTCCAGGCCAAAACAGACGTGTGTGGTGGAAATGCTAACCAAGTGAGAGAGACTTTGTCATTTCTTCAAACAATCATCTTTATTCAATTCATTGCAACAATGAAACCATCAACCCCACACTCCGAAGTGTGTGTTTCCGAGAGCTTAACTGATAATGAAAAAACAGACAACTTATATAGGACCTAAAAATACTTAGTCATGGCTGGTTCCACCCCTCCCAAGCCACCTTGGTCCATCTCTTGGTTATCTGCACAGGATGTTGTTTTATCCCCAACCCGGCTTAGTTTCCCAGATGCCAGGAAGATAAGACAATGAGGGATTGTTCTAAACTCTTCCAGGCTATCTCTATATCGGATCACACACACCACATCTTGTCTATGGAATGCCGGCTGTAGGTTTTTATCACCAAGTCATTGTCAGCTCAAGCTATCCCTTTACAGAAACACAGCATTTAACAGAACAGAAATGTCTTTCTATTAGTTAAGTATATATTCATTAACCATAATAATAATAATAAACAAATAAGGTAAATATGTAATTTTCTCTCACAGTTTCCCAAGAAATTATCACACATATGGTGTGAGACAGACCGCTCCTAACATTCATTCAAACCCACGGCACATTCTCCTTGCACTCATTAGTGGCATGGCTTACTTAAACACACCAGCAGAACTTTCCTAAATCCCTGTGGCCCTAAGACAGCACGTCTGCAGAGCCAAAGCTCAGGGTGAGGGACTGTGAATCACAGACGGACAAAGGAGGCAGCAGACAATCATGTAGGCTAAATGACAGGGTATCAGTTTGATTTACTGGATGTAATAATCACAGTGCAGTCCTGCCGCATCTGGATTCTGATAAAGAACCATCACGAAATAATCTCTTTTCCCATACTGTTTTTTGTACCCTCGTTTGTTCTTAATGACGAGAGAGAGTATTCTTGACTCTTTGTGTATGTAATATAAATATATATTCTTAGCGTGTCCACAATGGAAGTCATTGACTCCTGTGGTGAATAAGTTCAAAGTAAAATCCTGTTAATTCCTCTGAGGTTTGCAACCACCTCTTGAGAGCGTTGACCCAACACTATGATGGACCCCATACAGTAAGAAATGTACCTAGTATTCCTGAGCAAGGAAACATAGCAATGTAACATCGATAGGTTTAAGCTACTACATGATACTCCAATTTTCCATATGCCCATTATGAGGTTGCTACAACCTAGCCTATGAATGAAAGTTTACAATGTAGGTGCACACAGGTCGAGAGAAAATGTTGAATTGACAGACAGTGACACATGGACAGACAGTGACATATTCTTGCCTGCATCTAGCTTATCTAGGGTGTAATCATTAGTCCAACAGTTGCAAACAAAAGTTTATATTGGACAAATTCAGGCATTTTTATCCCTGTTTCGTTTGCTTAAATTTAAGTTTTTCAACAGAATCAACAGAGTTCCAGTATTGTGTTGGATAGTCATAGCCAGCTAGCTAACATAGCATCCCTCTGTTTGAGTCGGGTGTTTGAGTAACTAAACTAGCCAGCTACATTTGCTAGCTAAGTAAGTGAAACTGAAAGTGAAAAAAAAATCTGAAAACTGTTCAACTATTGTCTTTCTCTTTGAGTCAACTGCTCACCACATTTTATGCACTGCAGTGCTAGCTAGCTGTAGCTTATGATTTCAGTACAAGATTCATTCTCTGATCCTTTGATTGGGTGGACAACATGTCAGTTCATGCTGCAAGAGCTCTGATAGGTTGGAGCACATCCTCCAGAAGTTGTCATAATTACTATGTAAGTCCATGGAAGTGGATGAGAACAAAGAGCCTCCTAGAGCCACCTAGGTTTTTTATTAAAGTCAATGTACCTAGCTGTCCTCCGGCTACACCATGTGCTCACCTATAGAGTGCTGTTGGGCTACTGTACACTTTCATTTCAAAACCGTGTTTTTTAATCAATTATTTGGTGACGTGAACATATTTAGTATAGTTTTATCTAAAAAGTATGACTTTTTCAGTTTTTTTCTACATGTTTTACCATTTTTATGAAATTCACGGAGGAGGATGGTCCTCCCCTTCCTCCTCTGAGGAGTCTCCACAGACTGAGTATACAAAAACATTAAAAACATATTTTCTTTCCATGACATAGACTGACCAGGTGAATCCAGGTGAAAACTGTGATCCCTTATTGATGTCACTTGTTAAATGAAGCAGAGGAGACAGGTCAATGAAGGATTTTTTACTTCTTGGGGAGTGGTGGTGCGCTAGCGCCCCAATCCCGACACTACCAGGTGAAATGCAAGGCGCCAAATTAAAAATCCAAAAGTTGAATTATTAAACATTCATCAATATACAAGTGTTGCATAGTCATCAAAAGCTCTGCTTCTTGGCAATATCACAGCGTTGTCAGATTTCAAAAAGGCTTTATGGCGAAAGCACTACATTTGATTGTTTGAGGGTAGCACCTCCAATATTTTTCCATTAGCATAAATTCACAAACCATCACGGTTCACACAAAACACATTTCACAGCGAAAACAAATCTCTTTACCTTTTGAAGAACTTCTGCTGAGGGCTTCCCAAGTGTCCAACGAAGACAATCCATGGTTCTTTTGTTAGAGAAAGTCATTTATTATATCCATAAATCTCTGTTTGGGTTGGTGCGTTATGTTCAGAAAATCCAACGTCAAATCGCCCATTGAAACGTGAAGAGAACGCGTTCAAATATACCTATAAACTTTTCCTAAACAAATCAAATACCAGTTAAAATGCATCCTTAGCTATCCTTTTATGAATATGAGCGATAATATTTCACTCGGATGGTCACCTAAACGTTATATAAGTAAAATAAAGTGGGGCGCGCAGCCAGACTTGCGCACGAGAAAACTTTTTCACATCTGAGCTACCTTGGCCATATCCTTTCCCTATTCTTCCTGCTTCCTCCAATCTCTCTGAGGCTTTATATATAGACTGTTGACATCTAATGGAAGCCATTGGTACTGAAATCTCGGAGCTGCTTGCCATAGAACTCAATGTGACAACAAACAGTAATTCCGGATAGATTTTTCTCATGTTTTTGCCTGCTATTTCTGTTCTGTTACACTCAGACATAATGTTAACACTTTTAGAAACTTCAGAGTGTTTCCTATCCAATAGTACTAATTATGTGCATATCCTATTTTCTGGGCCTGAGTGGGAGACATTTTACTTTGGGCACGCCAGACTCTCCAAAACCGTCACCTCGGGAACCGCTCCATAAGAAGTTAAACAATTTAAAGGCAATGCTACCAAATATTAATTGAGTGTATGTAAACTTCTGACCCACTGGGAATGTGATTAAATAAATAAAAGCTGAAATAAATAATTCGCTCTACTATTATTCTTAAAGTAAATCGGTGATCCAATCTGACCTAAACCAGGAAATTTTTACTAGGATTAAATGTCAAGAATTGTGAAAAACTGAGTTTAAATGTATTTGTCTAAGGTGTAAGTAAACTTCCGACTTCAACTGGAACTGCAACATTCAAAGTAGGGTAATATAAAAACATATAATTCAATTTATCATTATTGTGATAATTCAGTCAATTTATCGTGCGATAGTATGTATTTTTGTCAATTTCACCCAGCTCTAGCTCAGACGCAACATTGATTCCCAAATGCGGCTTAGACAGTAGTCTACTAGTGATTTATGAACCAGTGCCTGGAGATGCAGAGGGGACTTTCAAATCCACATTATCTACTCTATTCAGCCAATGCAGTTTGATTGATACTTACTGGATACAGACAGCAATTTCCAGCCAAGGTATTCAACTGACTTGTTTAGCTTAAGCAGCGAGTCACACAAAAGTAACGACAAACTACCAACCAGAGATCCATTTCAATGTAAATTAGAATGATTTCACAAATTACACTATGCTTTCTATTCCTCTGTGAACCTCAAGAACCCAGTTCTTGTTTTGTTTCTCCATCCATGTGCATCCAATGCCTATTCAGACTACACTCCCGGGTTTTCAACCAATACCTCATTGAACCGTCAATCATTACGTCTTTCATTTACATGCAGAACCTGATACCTATAAATATGGGTCTGTAGCTCTGGAAAAGCTCTGCTACGACCCAGATCCTTTACCCCTTGATCGTGTTCTCTGTGTGTCACGACTTCAGCCGAAGTTGGTCCCTCTCCTTGTTCGGGTGGCTTTCGGCGGTCGACGTCACCATTTTTTGAGTAAAGTTACATGATTACTCATCTCCGTTGTCCTGCGCCTGACTCTGCCTACCTGCTGCACAGAGACTTCTGACACTGTGCCTGCCGCCACCGAGTTGGTGGCGCTTGGCAGTGTCCTCCATAACAACACTTTTGCTAACAAGAAGTCTGAGGGGGAGGGGTATGTGCTTCACCGAACTCAAGGTTTTTCAATCTGAGGGTAAATGTCTTCTAATTTCATATTTCATTTGAAGTATGACAAGATTGATGAAACCGGGCACATCAATCTGCCATATTCTCTAGAATATACAATACACTCTAACTGATTGCTGTTTACCAAAATATTCACTGGTTCACAATTTTTGTGAAATGTTGCTTGTAATACATGTTGCTATCACAGATGATGACATTGATTTAAGAGTATAATGGTATTGCTATAATGGTAGTGTTAAGGTAAGGCTTGAACATTATTTTTAAAAGACAACACTGTATTGCAAACAAATGTATTTGCACATGATTCTCAGAGATGAGATGCATTAAATAATATTGGATTTTGTGTTGAAACCTTTGATTTTATATACCACTAAATGTCACATTTAGTGAGCAAATTGAAAACATTTTATTTTGTCACGAGCAGCAATAATAAAGAAAAAATATCATGATGTCACTTTCATTCAGACTTTAATAAAGCAATAATACACAAGGGGGCATGATTTGTGTGGTGCTGCGGTCATAGGGCCAAGGAGCTAACCATTTTATAATACATAACTGGCGTTCCTAGAAATAATTGAGTTCTGAATAAAATGTACCCTTGGAGAGTCAAAAAAAGATTTTGGAATCCTAATGTAAAATTAATGAATATCATGCTATATCATTGGCCGAATGCACAACAAACAAATGTGATTTGTTTCAGGAACTAGGCGTATGTCGCGGGTCAGTACTTCACTGGAGAGCCATTTGAACGTAAACTTTTAAAATATATGAAATTTTTTAAATACATTTTGGCAGAAATGCCTTCAGGAACATGTGAGCTTTCATGGGCCATAATAACAGACTTGTATGCCATCTGTAAATCCAAATAAAATGGTTAAATTACAAGCCTAGTTGGTTTAGCCACAGAAAAAGCAACCTTCCCGCTCGCAATGATTGGCTGAGATAACGAGAGATGAGTTCGGATTGGTATGCCATATACAGTAGCATGCTTCTGTCTATTTTTACCCCCCTCTAGGGGCGCCACCTGGCATCCTACCTGGGCGCATACTTGGTTGACCGGGGTAACGGCATTGGAAATCCGCAATGAGGCCTGGGTCCAGGATGTCCTTAGCAGGGACCCAGGAATCCCCTGCCCTGAGGTCAAACCTTCAGGAGATGCCTCACCGTGTACACCGGTTGGTCGTTGATGAGACGATAGAGAGGGGTGGGCCTGGAAACAGGAGTCAAAGAGCTGTGAGACATGGGTTTGAACCTAGACACATGAAAAGTGAGATGTATACAGAGGGTACGGGGCAACAGAAGACAAACAGCAGAGGGGCTAATGATCTTGATAAACCGGGGGGAAAGTTTGTGGGACTCCACCCAGAGGAGCAGATCTCGGCTGGACAGTCATACCCTCTGCCCGGGACGATACCGGAAAGCCGGGGTCCGTTTGAGGTCTGCTTGTCGTCGATATCTGGAGGTGGTCTTGAGAAGAGCCGACCGGGCTCTCTTCCAGGTACAACGACAGGGGCGGACAAACATCTGGGCCGAGGGTATGCCAACCCAGGGAACACTCAAAGGGCGAGAGACCCATGGCAGAGCAAGGAAAGGTGTTGGGGCATATTCGACCCATACTAGTTGCTGGCTCCAGGTGGTGGGGTTGGCGGAGACCAGGCAGCGGAGAGTCATCTCCAGGTCTAGGTTGGCTCGCTCTGACTGGCCGTTGGACTGGGGGTGGAACCCAGGGGACAGGCTGGCCGACGACCCAATGAGTGTGCAGGCTGCCTAACAGCAATGTGTTCAACGCTCAGTCATGGCGTTCGGGCAAGGTCTGGAACCCTTCCATAAGACACGAAGCAACTCATCGTAACCTTCCAATGGTGGCTCCTTGGGAGGAGATGCCGTTGCGGAGCTAGTCTGAGTCTGCTGGGTCAGTCATGGCCAGTTCGTACTGCCACCTTTCAGGAGACGACCCAGATGCAGACAGTGTCGAAGTAACAAAAGTTTATTACTAAAACAGGGGGCAAGCAAAACAACACCTCAAGGGCAGGCAGAGATCAGTAATCCAGATCAGAGTCCAAAAGGTATAGAACGGCAGGCAGTCTCGGGGTCAGGGCAGGCAGAGATCAAAAATCCAGGGTGGTGTGACAATGGTACAGAACTGCAGGCAGGCTCAGGGTCAGGGCAGGCAGAATGGTCAAAACCGGGAAAACTAGAAAACAGGAACTAGTAAAAGAAAGGAGCAAGGGAAAAAACGATGGTAGGCTTGACGAACAAAACTGGCAACAGACAAACAGAGAACACAGGTATAAATACACTGGGGATAATGGGGAAGATGGGTGACACCTGGAGGGGGGTGGAGACAAGCCCAAAGACAGGTGAAACAGGTCAAGGTGTGACAATTTGAGTCACTGTGTGTAGGTAATCCTGTTTTACGCAGCTTTTTTGAGGGATAGGCGTCCCGCCAATGGGGCAGTTATAAATCATGCAGCGCCATGTGTCACGATCGCAGATTTTAGAGAAACAACAAATGTCGGTACATATAGGTGTCTTATATCGGCTGAAAGCTTAGATTATTGTTAATATAACTGCACTGTCCAATTTACAGTAGCTATTACAGCGAAAAGATGCCATGCTATTGTTTGAGGAGAGCTCCTAACAAAACACTTTTTCACCGCGATAGGTTTGATAAATTCACCTCTGAAGGGGAAATGTGTACTTACATTCTAAAATATTGATCTGATTTATCATCCAAAGGGTCCCAGAGATAACACGAAGTGTCATTTTGTTAGATAAAATCCTTTTTATATATCCTAAAAAGGTCCATATAGTATGCACGATCGATTTTGTATTTCCACTTGTTCAATTTGCAAAGAAAATAATCTGTGAAAATCTAACCCTAAACGTTGTTTCAACCAGTCAAATCACGTTCATATTTATTCCTCAGAGATCCTAGAATGTAACCAGACTTCACTATATCATTAGGAGTGTAGTATATCCTATAGGACACCAAATTTGGTCAGAGAGCGACGCCTTCATGACGCGCCGATGACATGGGCGGTATTCACTTGATTGACTGTAACTTTGTCAAGTAAGCACCAATCGGGGTCAAACAAAGCTAGCTAGATAGCCAATGAGCTGGGTTTTACGGGAGTATCTGTCACAACGTTTTGCTGCTAACCTTGTGCGACAGCAAGCCTTTTCCTTTTGGACAAAAATTACAAGAATATGGAGAGTTATGAAGTTATGACTTACAATATGGCTACTAATACTGGAAAAGCTAAATCAAAGTCCAAGTATACAGATTTTACGATATTCTTGCAGAAAAATGTAATGTAAATGTAAATGTCTCCTTCACGATTTGCCCACATGTACCTGGGTGACTTCACACTAAATGTAATGTAGCTTGCTCAAACTTCAAGTTATCAGTCTGAAATACACATACACTGCTACCCTCTTGTGGACACCATCAGAATTACAACCAGAGTGATTTCTGTTGCATTTCAAAGCGTTTGTTTTTTTCTTTGTATTTTCTTCTGCCAGATCTATTGTGTTATATTCTCCTATATTCAATTCACATTTCCACAAACTTCAAAGTGTTTCCTTTCAAATAGTACCAAGAATATGCATAACCTTGCTTCAGGCCCTGAGCTACAGGCAGTTAGATTTGGGTATGTCATTTAGGTGAACATTTTAAAAAAGGGGGCTATCCCTAAGAAGCTTTAGTCAGAGGCTCTGTTCAGCCGAATGACAGCCAGCAACACATTCCTCTGAGAACTCTGCCATATTTATTTGCGAAATTGATTATTGAGGTGAAATTGAAATGGAAACCACCATCTTAACATCGGTCCTTGTCCGCTGCCGTCCTATAGCAGAATGTTGGTGATAAGGACACAGTGCATGACAAGGTGTGAGCTGGGCTCAGATAGAAGATCAACAACAGCTCACCACGTTTATATGTCATCTAAAACTAATGCCTTGCTGAATGGTACCCTACTGAGTGATGGATGGGGGTAGAGCAGAGCAACACTTTTTAGAAATGCTCCACAGCTAGTATTTGTCATAAAGCTATGTGTAAACCTTTCACATTTGTTGACATAGTTAGGTAAGAGATTAATGGTTTCAGTGACGTCGTGGACGGAGAAGATTACAGCTGAATTCTTTCTCCCCTGTAACCTCAGTGTTCCTACTCTCAGCACAGCGAGCAAGACCACACAGCACAGTCCCACCCCAGAAGACACTGTCTGAGAGGTTGAAGTCTGCGTCCATTTAAATCAGATGCTGTGTTAATTAGCTCAGCCCTCCCCCTGGTGCCTCGCAAAGTACATGTTCTCCAGATACCAGCATTAATCCAGGTCAAGAAGAGCTCCACTTAACAGCTGTGAAGAACAACATTTCTGACACTGTCCCCTCCTATGCTGCTAACTGAGCCACGTGAGAAATATTAAATATTGTCAGCTGCTGAATTATCATGGGGGCTGAGTTTAAGCAGATATACTGTAGCTACTGATCAGTGGAGGCTGCTGAGGGGAGAACAAATAATAATGGCTGGAACGGAGAAAATGGAATGGCATCAAACCATGTGTTTGATACCATTCCACTGATTCCGCTCCAGCCATTACCACAAGCCTGTCCTCCTCAATTAAGGTGACACCAACCACCTGTGCAAATGATGTCTGGTTCCTCAGCCTCAAACTGATTGACAATGTGCTTCAGAAGGTGGGCTGTGGGTAAAGTGGCTGGTCAACAAGACCCATTTACTGATGCGTCGAGGGTTAGACTGTTCTAAACTCCTGACACACGCCGACTGGTTCTAATGTATCCTAAACTGTTACTTGCCTGAAAAGTGCCCCTGACATTTAGCACAATGCAGCTATGTAAATATCCTGGGGACAGAACGGTGGGCTGAATAAATGTAACGAAATAAGAGAAAATGGGGACCTAAGCCATTTGATAAAGGCACTAAAGGTTCAGAATTTATGTTGACACTGTCATTGGGTGAGGACTTGTCAAATGGGCATATAATCATGTGCTGTTCAACACTCACTGACAACACTTACGGTATTTTGAGTAATACAACATAATACATTAGGAAATTCACTATTTAGTTTACTTTATCGGTCTGAGAATAGAAGTACAAGATCAGAAAATTCACGTTACAAGATCACTGAAGCTCTGCTAATGAGTGAGTTATCCATAGAAAGTAGAAGTAAACTAAAAAGAAAACAACAGTTCATATATACTGTATGATGCACACTCAACCATGAGCCACAGAATTCCAAACCTGGGTTCCCTTTAGCCTCTTTAAAATGTCAGCAGTTTTTATTTAACAAGATCTCTGCCTTTTTAAACATAGCAAGACCTCTTTAGCAGAAATGTCACCCTGGAACTTGGGGGCACACAGGACACAAATCTTACCAAATGTTAACTTGATATACAACTGCACATAACTTGATCCCTTGTGAAAATCATTCAGATTTCAATGAGAGATTTGCATTCAAATTTAACTTTCACATCTCATCTCTCGTTATGATTTGGCCTTCACGGATTTTCCAGTATAGTCCAACTCTATACACAGAGCAAGGTGACTCACTGGAGGGCTTAGCATAGCTCCTGCCTGTAAAAGACTGCTGTAAAACTACTGGTGTTGCTGTCTGGAGTTTAATACAACATACTGTAATCCAAGTCTAATCCCAGCCCCAACCATTTTAAACATCACACTGATCGAGGGTTTACGTGTTTCTGCAATGATCTACAGCTGCTTGATGGTCAAAATGCTATGATCATATCATACCAGCGTATAGAAATACCATGAACCCTTTTTTTTATCAAGGACATAATATATTCATGTAACAAAATTGGATATATATATCATTATTTGTCATGAAGCCTCAAAATGTTTGTGTATATCAAACCACATCAATGGTATCCTTGTATACATCGCTCAAGGCTGTCTTTGAAATTTTATGAGACTTACAAATCCTTTCTATGCTGTCAGCCACCCAATAACGACAGGCCAGCAAGGTAACCCTCAGGACCCAATCCTTACACAGCATCATTAATAAAGATTCTGTCATTCTTTAAAGAACCAGAGAGAGGAGAGAGAGAAAGGGGTAAAACATTGATTGTTTAAATAAGAGTGAGAGTCGCTGCCTTGTCAATTCACATTGTCAGGCTATCGGTGAAAAGCGCAGCCCCTACCGACCACAATTGACATTGGGCCAGCTCAGATAAATCCCGCTCTCTGCGAGGGACAAAGAAATATAACCTTTGTAATTGCAGTCATTAACCCGCTTGCCTTATTGCTAAGAGACAATGACACTCCCTCACCCCCAGCTAGCAGGATACAGTGGGATGATGAAGCACGAGCGGCTGGTATCCTAGCTGGCCTCTCTCTGTGTGATACAACAGGGATTTATATTGCCTCTGCCCATTTTCAAAATGGCTCACGGTAAAATATAATTGGAGGTACTGTGAATCAGGGGAGAGAGGCTTTCAATGTAATGCACACCATCCCACCACGTTTTCCCCTTTATGCTCATTTACTTACCATGATAAAATAGGAAGCCAGGCATACAGAGAGGCTACATGATAGGATTTTGATAAATGCACAAAATCGGCAATCAAAATAAACACTCAACAACAGTGACCATGCTATTTTTGGGAAGCTAATTCAGACATTACGTAAACAAAGTTTACGTGATCTATTTCTAACATCCATGCTTTCAGTTTTTCCGAACTCACTTGGGAGGCTTGTGCTGTTGGTACTGGCACATGTGCAGATCAAATACACAGTTGCAGTTGATGTAGCCTATGTCGGCTGACATAGCCTCGCAAGCCAATCGCAGAATGTGACAACAGAACTGAAGCAAATCGTACAATCTGGCCAGGTTGATATCAATATTTTAATTTGGTAACATTGCACAGTGTGACATGTTATAATCGGGAAAGACTGAATCCAACATACAGTGTGGGAAGGCCTTTTGGGTGATGTGGGGAAACCAGCTGGTTTTGTCTCAAGGGTGAAAGTGCATCCATGGAAATGCCTTGCAAGCCACTGATCCATCTATGACTAAACAAAATATAATTTTTCTCATCAGAATCCAACAACTGATCAATCAGTGCACTGCTATACACACTGTCATCTTCTTAGAACAACTGGATGACTGATTTGGCTCTAGTAAAGGCCTTTTGGGCTATTCACTAATCTTACATTGATGTTTTAATATGATGTAAATACTTCAAAATGTGTTTTATTTATTGTTTATTTTCTTTTTAAAAGCTGGTCTGTGTGAAGGTAAACATTTTTTTTTTATCTATCTACAACTGAAAAAATATAGAAACACAACATGCAACAATTTCAAAGATTTTACTGAGTTACAGTTCATATAAGGAAATCAGTCAACTGAAATGAATTAATTAGGCCCTAATCTATGATTTCACATGACTGGGAAAACAGATATGCATCTGTTGGTCACAGATACAGTACCTTAAAAAAAAATAGGGGCTTGAATAAGAAAACCAGTCAGTATCTGGTGTGACCACCATTTACCCCATGCAGCTGGACACAGAGTTGATCAGGCATTTGATTGTTGCCTGTGGAATTTTGTCCCACTCCTCTTCAATGGCTGTGCGAAGTTGCTGGTTATTGGCGGAAACTGGAACACGCTGTCGTACATGTCGACCCAGTGCATCCCAAACATGCTCAATGTGTGACATGTCTGGTGAGTATGTAGGCCATGGAAGAACTGGGACATTTTCAGCTTCTAGGAATTGTGTACATATCCTTGCGACATGGGGTCGTACTTTATCATGCTGATACATGAGGTGATGGCGGCATATGAATGGCACAACAATGGGCCTCAGGATCTCGTCACAGTATCTCTGTGCATTCAAATTGCCATCAATAATATGCAATTGTGTTCGTTGTTCATAGTTTATGCCTGCCCATACCATAACCCTACCACCACCATGGGGCACTCTGTTCACAACGTTGACATCAGCAAACCGCTCGCCCACACAACGCCATACACGCTGTCTGCCATCTGCCTGGTATAATTGAAACCGGGATTTATCCACAAAGAGCACACTTCTCCAGCGTGCTAGTGGCCATCGAATGTGATCAGGTCCGGATTGCTGGTCTCAGACGATCCCGCAGGTGAAGAAGCCGGATGTGGAGGTCCTGTGCTGGCATGGTTACACATGGTCTGTGGTTGTGAGGCCGGTTGGATGTACTGCCAAATTCTCTAAAACAATGTTGGAGGCGGTTTATGGTGTAGAAATTAACATTAAATTATCTGGCAACAGATCTAATGGACATTCCTGCAGACAGCATGCCAATTGCATGCTGCCTCAAAACTTGAGACATCTTTGGCATTTTAAACTGGCCCTTTTATTATCCCAGCATAAGGTGCATCTGTGTAGTGATCATGCTGTTTGATCAGCTTCTTGACATGCCACACCAGTCAGGTGGATGAATTTTCTTGGCAAAGGAGAAATGCTCACTACATTTGTGAGATAAGCTTTTTGTGTGTATGGAACATTTCTGGGGTCTTTTATTTCATCTCATGAAACATGGGACCACTTTACCTGTTGCATTTATATTTTTGTTTAGTATATCATAATCAATCACACTTTAAATCTGACTGTTTCTTGTTGACATCAGGTGGTTTAAGTATGACTGGTTGTTGGCTTTATCCATTATCATGGTCGAATAGAGTCTTACTATAGATAAATTAGGTTGAAGACACTATGGGAAATGGATTTTCTCTGTAATTAAGTATTTTGTGATATTGCCCACTTATTACATTGCCCAGCGTGATCTCTGAATTCAGTACCATTACGAATGACGTTTACTTACTGTACAGTTAGAGAGAGCTACACAAGAAAGACACATTATTTCCATGTTTAGCGGCAAGCTTATGCTCTATGTAGAGAATAGCTGTTTCATCTCGATATGTGTATTTGAAAATCTTAACGTACTGTAAGAGCTCTGCAACATGGCTGGCTCCAGACATAAGCGATATAAGCGATTCTTGACACCCCAGAAATATATATTTAGGAACTCAGTCGGAGTCTCAATTTACTGTTGAGCATTTGAATAGGTGCAGGTGCAGTTTCAACATTTGGATGTGCATCAGCAGTTTTACTTTTGTTATTTACTTTTGTCAGTCCAGGAAAGTCTCTCAATTGTCACTCACAAAAAAAAGATTGGTAAGTTAGTCTAGCCAGCTATCTAAACTCAGTAGTAATCAAGTGAATTGCCGACCGGGCAAGAAGAGCACGTGCCCAGGGGCCCCCATTTGATTGTCAGCCACTCACTCAGATATCATTTTAAAATGGCATGAGTCAAGGCAAAATGTGTAGAATTTGTTAGAAAATTGCACCATTTTCTCTCCGTCCCATGGTAAAATGTGTAGAATTACAGGAAATAACTTTAAAATGTAAAATTTTTGCCTGCAGGGTGGGGAGCAAAGGCTCTCATAGATTGAAGCTTGTACGCTGATACTAGACTGCCTGTGTAAAGATTCAAACAATAACCTTTTTGTGATGTAGGGGTTACATTTTGAACTTTTTTTATAATATATTGTAGCAGCGGCAGCCTGTCAGAAGATTGGAGGCGTGGCTTTCAAATAGTTCATTTTGGCCACCCGTGAGAACTTCTTCCTGTTCATCATATGAAGGTGCACCTGTGTACACTGCAAATTTCAATTTGCCTTCAATATTGATGCCTATTACATATTTTAATATAATCTTAACATTGCTGATTACATATGGTAATAAAGTAATAGCTATTCCAACTTTGGATTTGCATTCAACTGTCACCTCTGTCATACAACTCTGTTAGCCTCATTGAAGCTTCAACACTGTCAGTGTTCGACCTTAATAATATGTGATGACAGTACAACAGAATAGATGAACAGGAATGACATTTTCTCTCATGGGTAGCCAAAAGAAAATGAAAGCCACGCCTCTGCTAAGCCACACCCACTGGGTCATATCTCAATAACCCAGCATCAATAACATATTTTAGCATCAACAACCCAACCTGGCTCATATAAAAGAAAACCCAACTAAGTGACCCAATGCCTGCAACCCAGCAAGGTCATTCAAACAACCAATCATTTTTTAAAAGGGTAGGTTAAAGTTAAAAATACTGTTAAAAAATACTGTAGCTAACTAGCAACCTAAGCCAACACCTAATAATTATTGTCATAAACAAACTTCATTATCATCACAATAAACATTAAAACAGGAGGCTACAATCATATAATGTAATTGGCATGACAGCCAATGTTGTATTATTGAACATTGCTATTAAAATAGTACTCATACAGGAATGGGTAATTGTTTAAAAGTTGCTATCCCATAAAGCCATCGCCAAATTTCATACTTCTTCTGAGTGGCTCCACACGCGCAAGCAAAAAGGTTCCACTATGAACCCTTCGCCTCAATGAAACATTAAAAGTTCCTCCAAGAACCCCTCAACTAACTAAAGTTGCAAATATGAACCCATTGACTGCAATAGTTCCTTGAGGAACTCCAGGGTTCCTTGAGAATCTCCAGGTTTCCTCGAATCACCCTTAATTCTAAGATAATGAAATTCAAGTACACATCTGAAGCAGATACAGGCAGGCTGCTATTGTGGATTTGAAACCCTACTGGTGTTCCAGTCCTCACTGTGTGAGTGAGTGAGTGAGTGAGCTTTAGCCCCCTGTCTTTTCAGGTCTTACACTAAAAGTGCATTATCATATTTTTTTTTGTTTCACAGTATTATTCTAATCTCATAGTGTGGAAATATACATGAACAAAAATATAAATGCAACATGTAAAGTGTTGGTCCCATGTTTCATGAGCTGAATTAAAATATCCCAGCAATGTTGTGCACAAATCTGTTTACTGTCACGTCCTGGCCATAGATAGCCCTTTTGGCTGCTCTATGGTGGTTTTGGTCAGGACGTGAGCAGGGGTGTTTTTTGTTCTATGTTTTATTTGTTGATGGTTCCCAATTAGAGGCAGCTGAGTGTCGTTACCTCTAATTGGGGACCATATATATGTTTGTTCTTTTCCCCACTTGCGGTGTGGGTCATTGTGTGAGAGTACCTGTGCGTGCGTGCGTGCGTGCGTGCGTGCGTGCGTGCGTGCGTGCGTGCGTGCGTGCGTGCGTGCGTGCGCGCGCGCTACACCTTCGTTACGGTCGGTTTGTTGTTTTGGTATGTTCAGTGGTGTGTGCACTTTGTAGCCACACCGGTGTTACGATCTTTGCTTGTTCTTTGTTTTACCAGTTACGTATATAATAAAATATGTATACTGGATACCTCGCTGCGCCTTGGTCCACTTCTGTCAACGGCCATGATATTTACATCCCAGTTAGTGAACATCCACATGTGAGATATGAAAAAGCTCATTACACAGGTGCGCCTTGTACTGGGGACAATAAAATGCCACTCTAAATATGCAATTGTGTCACACAACACATTATGCCAAAGATGTCTCAAGTTGAGGGAGCATGCAATTGGCATGCTGACTACAGGAATGTCCACCAGAGCTGTTACCAGAGATTTGAATTTTATTTTCTCTACAATAAGCCGCCTCCAGCAAAATAGTTTTTGAGAATTTGGCAGTACGTCCAACCGGCCTCACAACTGCAGACCACGTCTATGGCGCTGTGTGGATGAGTGGTTTGCTGATGTCAACATTGTGAACAGAGTGCCTCATGGTGGTGGTGGGGCTATGGTATGGGCAAGCATAAGCTATGGACAACGAACACAATTGCATTTTATTGATGGCAATTTGAATCCTGAGATCCTGAGGCCCATTGTCGTGCCATTCATCCGCCTCCATCACCTCATGTTTCAGCATGATAATGCACTGCCCCATGTTGTTAGGATCTGTACACAATTATTGGAAGCTGAAAATCCATTTCCTCCATGGTCTGCATACTCACCAGACATATCACCCGACATATCACCAGACATATTCCCGCTAATATCCAGCAACTTCGCACAGAATTGAAGAGTGGGACAACATTCCACAGGCCACAATCAACAAAAGGTGATGGCAACAGAGTTAGATCCACTCAGTCTCTTCAATAAGAGACAATTATGTATATCCTACATACTTAAATATCTTCATAATTGTCCTTAATTGCCTGTGTGGGAGACCACAGGGACTTCATCTGGAAGCGAAAGGTTGACCATGGCCCTCAGCTAAGGGCTTTTTGGCAGCTAATAATGCGGTGGTTCAGGGTCAGGCTCATAAGCTGCTCCATACCTCTATGGTGGTCCGCTTAGTGCCAAGTCCCATGATGAGGGACCCTCAAGGCTCATGATGATGGAGGGAAGTGGGGTGGGATGGTGAGCAGAAGCGGGCAGGGGCTATGGTGCACTAGGGAAATTTTAATGAGAATTCATATTACCCAAAACGTATAAAGGTATTGTTGTCCAAGGCTGTTTATAAAGCCTGTTTGTTACGGCAAAAACACATTAAATCAGACTAATTAATAAAAGGTGCTTTTCCCCTTTTGCAATAATTTTGAAGCTAAACATTCTTTAAGGTACACTTTTTCTAATTAGCGTAGAAGCTGTTGTGTCATTTGCTGTATAAATAATTGTCTCGTGGTGTCTTGGAATTAAGGTACTAGGCTTGAGAGTCGGCTAAATGAGGCCCCCTCAGCAGTGTGTACTGGTGGGTGCTGTCACATTTCCATGGTTGCCTGCCCTCCATTTGTACAGTATATGTGCTGGTGAGGTGCTACTGGCTATATCAAGTAACGTGCATGCCCTGCCCATCTTTCCAGCCATTATTTCCCTGTTTTTGTGGGTTGTAAATCCACTTGTTACATAATTGCTGGACATTTATTTGAAAAGAAAAGCAATGGACATTCAAACTCTTGCTTGCTCAAAGCACATCTTCCCATTAATTTTACGATTGTGCAAATGTCTGTTATGACCGCAATTCCGATAACAGTTGCTACTATCACTGTTCTTTATGGGTTAAATAATAAGAGGCCTACCGTCACAAAATACATAGGGTCCAAACCAGTTCCTAACACTTCGTAATCAAGACAACCACATGTCCTATCTTTGTCAGTGAGGGAAAGATTGTCAACGTATTACGGAAATGTAATATCCGGTTGATAAATCATTGTTAGTTTCAGACAGCAGCAATATGTTTTCCTTCCAGCATTCTGCTAATTTTGTGAAGAGATAATGAATTCTCATTTCATCTGGGGTGCCGGAAACAACCTTCACTTTATTTGGAGTAAATGGCTTCTGTAAAATGTTCTTATTTATTATCACCATAACAGCAACATTATTATTGATAAGTGGATATAGCAGCGCACACAAAGAAAAGTGATTGTATTTCATGTGAACATAAGACACCATTCAATATTTGTTCTGTATTTAATCCCTAAAAATGTAAATTGATATTGGCAAGCTAATTGAATTTGAGGCATTTGTCACACAAAAAAAAGTATATATATATATATTGTTTAAGTATTGTTACCATGGCAATACTGTGTGTGGGTTAAATAATGAGGGCTGTAAGAGCAGACCCTGAGCTGTGTTAAGCCTCTTTGTCCAATCATTCCTTATTGGCTCTGTAAGAGTCATGTGGTGAGTGTTAAGCAGGGGCTGAGAGTAGGGTCATCTATGACAGAATTCTGCTCCACCACCTACTCTACAAAAGGTGGTAGTTAGGGGGAAAGTAAACCAATATCACTTCCAGTAAGGGGAAGTTTAGCTGCGTAATCGGAGTATTCATGTGAGAAATGTGCAGTGAATTAAGCAATGGCTGGTTCCACTGGTGCTGTGGCAGTAATCTGTGAGGCTGTCACGCCCTGATCCGTTTCACCTGTCCTTGTGATTGTCTCCACCCCCCCATGTGTCGCTTATTTTCCCCGGTGTATTTATCCCTGTGTCTCCTGTCTCTCTGTGCCAGTTCATCTTGTCTTGTCAAATCAACCAGTGTGTTTTTCCCGTGCGCCTGCTTTTTCTTATCTCTCTTTTGGTAGTCCTCCCGGTTTTGACCCTTGCCTGCTCTGACTCTGGATCCGCCTGCCTGACCATACTCCCTGCCCTGACATCGAGCCTGCCTGCCACTCTGTACCTCCTGGACTCTGACCTTATTATTATCTTTTTGCCTGTCCGCGACCATTCTCTTGCCTGCCCCTTGGATACTAATAAATATCAGAGACTCGAACCATCTGCCTCCCATGTCTGCATCTGGGTCTCGCCCTGTGCACTTATAGAGGCAGTACCATAGAATTAGGAATTTGAATATAAGAATTAAGCAATAACACATAAAAATGTTATCATGGCTGTATTTGTATTTATTATGGATCCCTTCTTCATGGGGTCCGGCAAAATTACGTCAGTTAGCGAAATTAAGCCAGTTACAGTGGGGGAAAAAAAGTATTTAGTCAGCCACCAATTGTGCAAGTTCTCTCACTTAAAAAGATGAGAGAGGCCTGTAATTTTCATCATAGGTACACTTCAACTATGACAGACAAAATGAGGAAAAAAAATCCAGAAAATCACATTGTAGGATTTTTAATGAATTTATTTGCAAATTATGGTGGAAAATAAGTATTTGGTCA
>QNTS01000644.1:247443-263445 GCA_003317085.1 Hucho hucho
TGACCAAATACTTATTTTCCACCATAATTTGCAAATAAATTCATTAAAAATCCTACAATGTGATTTTCTGGATTTTTTTTCCTCATTTTGTCTGTCATAGTTGAAGTGTACCTATGATGAAAATTAAAGGCCTCTCTCATCTTTTTAAGTGAGAGAACTTGCACAATTGGTGGCTGACTAAATACTTTTTTTCCCCACTGTAAATGGACGAGAGAGCTTCCTACTGCCTGAGCTATGTTGTTGATGTAAATTGAGAAGAGCGTGGGGCCTAGGATCGAGCCTTGGGTTACACCCTTGGTGACAGGCAGTGGCTGAGACAGAAGATGTTCTGACTTTATACACTGCACTCTTTGAGAGAGGTAGTTAGAAAACCAGTCCAAAGACCCCTCAGAGACACCAATACTCCTTAGCCGGCCCACAAGAATGGAATGGTCTACCGTATTAAAAGCTTTGGACACGTCAATAAAAATAGCAGGACAACATTGCTTAGAATCCAGGGCAATGGTGACATCATTGAGGACCTTTAAGGTTGCAGTGACACATCCATAACCTGAGCGGAAACCAGATTGTGTACCCAAGAGAATAATCTAGACGTCAAGAAAGGCAGTCAGTTGTTTTCCCAACACTTTGATAAACAGGGCAAAATAGAAATAGGTCTATAACAGTTAGGATCAGCTTGATCTCCACTCTTTTAAATAAAGGATGAACCGTGGCTGCCTACCAAGACATGGGAACGCCCCATCTAGAGAGGAGAGACAAGTTGAAAAGATCAGAGATAGGCATAGCAATGATAGGGGCAGCAACATTAATGTTAAAGAAGAAAGGGTCTAAACCATCTGACTCAGATGGGGTCAAGTTTCAGGAGCTCTTATAGCACCTCAGACTCAGTGACTGCCTGCAGGGATTAACTTTGTAGCGGGGCAGGGGGAAAAGAGGGAGAAGCGTCGGGGCTAGTCACATTAGAAAAGGTGGGCGGTGAGGAAATGTTGGACGGGCAAGGATGCATGGCTGAGTCAATTAGGAATCCTAAATTAATGAAGTGGTGATTAAAGAGCTCAGCCATGTGCTTCTTGTCAGTAACAACCACATCATCAAAATTAACCTCTTGGGGATAATTAAGGAGCGCTGGGGCGCTAGCGCCCCGTTCCCGACACCGGTGAAATGTAAGGCGCCAAATCCAAAAGTTTAATTATTAAATATTCATCAATATACAAGTGTTGCATAGTCATCAAAAGCTCTGATTCTTGGCAATATCACAGCGTTGTCAGATTTCAAAAAGGCTTCACGGCGAAAGCCAACATTTTATTGTTTGAGGATAGCACCTCTCCTATTTTCTACATTAGCATAAATTCATATCCAGCGCGGGTCACACAAAACCCATATAAGAGCTAAAATAAATCACTTACCTGTCGAAGAACTTCTTCTGAGGGCATCCCAAGTGTCCAACGAAGACATCCAATGGTTCTTTTGTTAGAAAAAGTCATTTATTATATCCATAAATCTCCGTTTGGTTGGCGCGTTATGTTCAGAAAATCCACCGAGTCGCCCATTGACCCGTGAAGAGAACGCGTTCAAATTATACCTATCAACATTGTCCAAACAAATCAAACTATTTTTAATGTATCCTTAGGTATCCTTTTATGTATATTTACTATAATATTTCAACCGGACGATAACGTGAACGATAGGAAAGGAAAAAACCACAGAACGCACGTGAACGGGCATGTCATTCTATGGAGTTCCGGGGTCCACGTCTAAATTCTTCTTCTATTGGCTTCTAATTCAACCTAAGGTCATGAAACCCTGTCTAAAGACTGTTGACATCCAGTGGAAGCAATAGGTACTGCAGTCTGTGTCCTACATAACATTGAATCCTATAGGCACAGGAGAAAAAGGTCAACTAAAAAAAAACTGCAAATCCGTATGGATTTTCCTCGGGTTTTCGCCTGCTACATCAGTTCTGTTATACTCACAGACATGATTTTAACGGTTTTAGAAACTTCAGAGTGTTTTCTATCCAATAGTACTAATTATGTGCATATCCTAGATTCTGGGCCTGAGTGGCAGGCATTTACTTTGGGCACGCCAGACTCTCCAAAACTGACACCACTGCTGCTGATCCCTAAGTAGTTTTAAGGGACATGGACAGCTGTGAGGAGGAGGGTTTATTCTCCAGGTCTTTAACCGTTTTCCAGAACTTATTGGGGTTAGACCAACAGAGAGAGAACTGCTCCTTAAAGTAACTAACTTTGGCCTTCCAGATAGCCTGAGTGTACTTTTTTCTCATTTGCCTGAACGAGAGCCAGTCAGCTTGATTATGCGTGTGCCAAATGCAATACTTGAGGTGGAGTAACTCTGCAAGATCACGGCCGAACCAGGGGCTTAACTTCTTAGGGAGCGGCAGGTGAGGTGACTGTTTTGGAGAGTCTGGCATGCCCAAAGCAAAATGCGTGCCACTCAGGCTCAGAAAATAGGATATGCACACAATTAGTACTATTGGATAGAAAAGACTTAAGTTTCTAAAAGTGTTAACATAATGTCTGTGACTATAACAGAACTCATTTAGCAGGCGAAAACCCGAGGAATTTCTGTCCTGGAAAAAGTGTTTTTGACCCATTGCCTCATTTTGAACCCCTCCCTATTGAAAATGACCATATAAGGGAGTAAGATTGCAGTACCTATTGTTTCCACTGGATGTCAACAGTCTCTAGACAGTGTTTGATGATGTTTAGTTGCTCTGGATGGTAATAGAAGAAGAATTTGGAAGTGGTCATAGGATGTAAACAGAAGAGGATACGCGTTCACGGGCTCGCAAGCGCTGTGGTTTTTTCCTTTCCTATCGCCCAGTTTATAATCCGGTATAAATATTAAGCTAAATATACATAAAAGTGTTCCTAAGGATACATTATCAATGATGTTTGATTGTTCTTGGACAAGTGTATAGGTATAGGTTGAACCCGTTCTCTTCACGGTTCAATGGGCGAGTGGGCGCTGTATTTTCTGAACATAATGCGCCAACCAAACAGAGATTTATGGATATAATAAATGACTTTTTGTAACAAAAGTAGCATGGATTGTCTTAGTTGGACACTTGGGAAGCCCTCAGCAGATATTCATCAAAGGTAATCGATTTTATGTGTTTTGTGAGACCCGTGTTGGGTTATGAATTTATGCTAATGGATAAATATTGTAGGTGCTATCCTCAAACAATCAAATGTTGTGCTTTCGCCGTGAAGCCTTTTTGAAATCTGACAACGCTGTGATATTTCCAAGAAGCAGAGCTTTTGATGACTATGCAACACTATATTGATGAATGTTTAATAATTCAACTTTTGGATTTTGAATTTGGCGCCTTACATTTCACCGGGTAGTGTCGGGAGTGGGGCGCCCCACGCTAGCGCCCCACTGCTCCCTAAGTAGTTAACTTCTTAGGGAGTGGGAGCAGAGGTGACGGTTTTAGAGAGTCTGGCGTGCCCAAAGTAAAATGCATGCCACTCAGGCCAAAAAATAGGATATGCACATAATTAGTACTATTGGATAGGAAACACGCAGAAGTTTCTAAAACCATTAAGATGATGTCTGTGAGTATAACAGAACTGATATAGCAGGCGAAAACCCGAGGAAAATCCATCCGGATTTGCAGTTTGAGATGACCTTTTTCTCCAAGCTGCCTATTGCATTCAATGTTATGTAGGACTGAGACTGCAGTACCTATTGCTTCCACTAGATGTCAAAAGTCTTTATACAGTGTTTGGAGGCTTTAGCACTAAGCAGAACAGATAGGAAGAGGAAATAGTGAAGGGACCACATTTGTCAACAACGTTTCACTGGAGAGAGATTGTGAGCGCGCACCACTTTATTTTTCTTTCCTATCGTTCACGTTATTGTCCGGTTGAAATATTACAGCAAATATACGCAAAAGGATACCTAAGGATACATAAAAAATGATGTTTGACTTGTTTGTAGAAAGTGTATAGGCATAATTTGAACGTGTTCTCTTCACGGTACAATGGGCGACTCAACGGTGGATTTTCTGATCATAACGCGCCAACCAAACAGAGATTTATGGATATAATGAATGACTTTTTCTAACAAAAGAACCATTGGATGTCTTCGTTGGACACTTGGGAAGCCCTCAGCAGAAGTTCTTCGGAAGGTAAGTGATTTATTTTAGCTCTTATATGGGTTTTGTGTGACCTGCGCTGGATATGAATGTATGCTAATGCATAAAATATTGGAGGTGCTATCCTCAAACAATCAAATGTTGTGCTTTCGCCATAAAGCCTTTTTGAAATCTGACAACGCTGTGATATTGCCAAGAATCAGAGCTTTTGATAACTATGCAACACTTGTATATTAGGGAGAAGCTAGCACGCCGCTTCTCCCTAAGTAGATTTATCCAGAAAGACTCACAGCTTAAATCGCTGCCAATGGTGATTCTAACACGTATTGACTCAGAAGGTGGAATACTTATCTAATAAAAATATAGTGTTTTATTTTTTTGAATTTTTCTTCCACTTTGACGTTAGAGTATGTTGTGTAGATTTGTTGACAAAAAATGACAAAGCTGCAATATAACTTTTTGGACGACCCGACCAAATTCACATACAAATGTGGCAGTTATAGATCTCTCATTCTCATTGAAAGCAAGTCTAAGAAGCAGTAGATCTGTTCTATGTGCGCTATTTCTATGCTGCGTCTTTTACACCAGCTTCAAACATCTAAAAATGGAAAAGGCTTGGTTTCAAAAAACAAAGATACCTCACGGCACAACGCCTCTCCCCCGTGACCTACTTGTTGTGTGTATGTACTGACATGTGTGTGTAACTGATAGAGGCACACACACACAACATGTTAATGTTTTTAAATTGCAAAGTATTTTTTTTGTCATGTATTTTCCGTTATGTGTTGGACCCCAGTAAGATTAGCTGTCGCCATTGACATTGGCTAATGGGATCCAACTAAAATAAAAAAATTATTATGCTCCAATATTGAAGCTGTTCAATATTGGCCATGATCATTGTCTGGAGAAACCAATATTGCCTAACCCCCCAGGTAATATCCACCTGAGATTGTGCAATCACAGCAAAACACTGATTATTGCGTGGGATATTAACAAGGAGGAGGAGACAAATGTAAACAACCAGGCGAAGCACAAGAGGTGAGACAAGGTGAGTACATGCAAGGCCCAACCCTCGCTGTTTTCTCATTGGACATTGACTCCCTGTGCTCTGTAATAAATGGAGGGTCCAAAAGGTCTCTGTCGCAATATAGGGCTAGCACTCAGATGGTGGTCTCTTCAGCACTGCTTCTCATCACAGAGGGCTGGGCTGGGGTCAGCCTCAACCTCTAATTACTCATTAATATTGTATGAGGGTCTGGAGGAGTGCTCTTTCTCTCACCTGGAATTTGGTGTTACTTGTAAAATGTCCAAGACATATGAAAATCAATCCTGATGGACTGCTTATAACAGCGCCACCTATATGCCAATTAGTGCTATTATTTTTAAACCCGTTACTCATGGCCTCTAGTTTCTGTGTGCCAAATTTGAAAAAAGTTACCAATCTATGCTTTAGTCAATTGACCATGTCAAGGAAAACAGAAATAATCTAAGAATAACAAAGCTGTGAAACCCTAATAAGAATTCAGACAACAACAATAGGTGTTTACAGTGAAGCAGTGAACACTAATGTGGCAGTGACTTGGAAGGACGACCTACTGAAAGAGGAGATGATAAAAGTGAGAGAAGCTGTCCCAGAGTGAAGCTCTGTTCATTGGCTAGAGCTCAGAAAACTCTGCAAGAACGTTTTAATCGTTTTTAATGAGTATAGAACCAGGGGAGGATGCTCAAAGTCCTATCACTTGTTGTCTGCTCTATTACTGCCAACTAGAGGACCTTTCCCTGTTTGGTTTTCCAATTCATATTTAGATACAGTAGCTTGGTGCTGTGATGTTTTCAGAGGCAAATAAAAACTAATACGGAAACTCTTAGTTCTATAGTGACATTGTTTGTGACCTATTGCATCACATATCTGCATACTGTATAGTACCAGTGATGTGATAGAAAGTGGTGGTGCTAAAAGGACTCAAATGATTTCAGACAAACAAAAACTGAAACTACTGAACTACTGAAACTCTAAGATCAACAGTGACAATGTTTGTGACCCATTGTATCACATGTCAGCATACTGTACAGTAGCAGTGTTATGATAGAACGTTATTGTGCCAAATGAACCAATTAAATTACTGTAAGGACAGGTTCAAAGACCCCCGAGACGGTCAAGTTGGTCTTAAAAAAACGACTGCATATAGTGAAATACTTTGCTGAAGCAAGTAGATTCTGTTTTATGAGGCCTGCCTACAGACAGAATGCTGTGTCAAACCAACTTTCTGTACATCAGCGATACAACCACCCTGCATAAAACCAAATTGGAGAGACTTGTCACAAAAAAATGTGAAATATGGAAAATCTATAAAACAACTTGCAGCACCATCATACCAATCTAAAAGCCAATGACGATGCATACATCTTCAAACCAAACCTAAATATAGGCCAAATGGAAGGCAGATGAATCAATGTGCAAGATACATGTAGATGTCACTCATAAAAATGATGTAACAAACCAATAATAGCTCTCAGGGGCAGAACCAGTGAGTGGACGCGGAGCCACGTTAGCGTCTGTCTTTTCCCTCTGTGGGTTAGAAAAGTTAGTAAATCAGTCATTATTTCACTGAGCACTGAGCTGGAGCTGGGAGAATCATACAAGGCTTGATTCATTGGGGGACTGCAGAGGGAAACACATGCTCTAAAAAGCAGAGAAACATGATGTTCGTTTAGAGAAAGCTTGGGTGTGAATTTTACTGTTTTACTTTCGGGGCAAAACATCTGGGTGCCATGCGAGGATCAGGCGACGAGTGGCTAATCTGCCCTTGCCTTCCATTCTGCTAGCTAACATTCAATCGCTGGAAAATGAATGGGACGAAGTGAATGCACGTATATCCTACCAACAGGACATTCAAAACTGTAATATCTTATGTTTTACAAAGTCGTGGCTGAACTACGACATTGAGAACATACAGCAGGCGGGTTATACCCTCTATCGGCAAGACAGAACAGCAGCCTCTGGCAAGACACGGGGCGGGGGCTTATGCGAACGATATCTAAGGAAGTCTCAAGGTTTTGCTCACCTGAGGTAGAGTATCTCATCATAAGCTGTAGACCACACTTTTTCGTAGCTGTATACATACCACCACAGAGCGAAATTGGCACTAAAACCGCACTCAAGGAGCTGTATTCTGCCATAAGCAAACAGGAAAACGCTCACCCAGAGGCAGCGGTCTTGGTGACCAGGGACTTTAATGCAGGGAAACATAAATCAGTTTTACCGAATTTCTATCAGCATGTTAAATGTGCAACCAGAGGGGAAAAAACTGTAGACCTCCTTTACTCCACATACAGAGACGCGTACAAAGCTCTCCCTCACCCTCCATTTGGCAAATCTGACCACAACTCTATCCTTCTGATTCCTGCTTACAAGCAAAAATTAAAGCAGGAAGCACCAGCGACTTGGTCTATAAAAAAGTGGTCAGATGAAGCAGATGCTAAACTACAGGTCTGTTTTGCTAGCACAGACTGGAATATGTTCCGGGATTCTTCCAATGGAATTGAGGAGTACACCACATCAGTGACTGGCTTTATCAATAAGTGCATCGAGGACGTCGTCCCCACAATGACTGAATGTACATATCCCAACCAAAAGCCATGGATTACAAGCAACATTCGCACCGAGCTAAAGGTCTGAGCTGCCGCTTTCAAGGAGCGGGACTCTAACCCAGAAACGTATAAGAAATCCCGCTATGCCCTCTGATGAATCATCAAACATTCAAATCATCAATACAGGACTAAGATCGAATTGTACTACACCTGCTCCGACACTCGTCGGATGTGGCAGGGCTAGCAAACTATTACAGACTACAAAGGGAAGCACAACCGAGAGCCTACCAGATGAGCTAAATAACTTCTATGCTTGCTTCGAGGCAAGCAACACAAACATGCATGAGAGCATCAGCTGGTATGGATGACTGTGTGATCACGCTCTCCGCAGCGGATGTGATTAAGACCTTTAAACAGGTCAACATTCACGAGGCAGCTGGCCCAGACGTATTATAAGGACGTGTATTCCGAGCATGCGCTGACCAACTGGCAAGTGTCTTCACTGACATTTTCAACCTCTCCCTGTCCGAATCTGTAATACCAACATGTTTCAAGCAGAAAACCATAGTCCCTGTGCCCAAGAACACTAAGGTAACCTGCCTAAATGACTACCGACCCGTAGCACTCATGTCTGTAGCCCTGAAATGCTTTGAAAGGCTGGTCATGGCTCACATCAACACCATTATGCCAGAAACCCTAGACCCACTCCGATTTGTATACCGCACCAAGAGATCCACAGATTATGCAATCTCTATTGCACTCCACCCTGCCGTTTCCCACCTCAACAAAAGGAACACCTATCTGAGAATGCTATTCATTGACTACAGCTCAGCGTTCAACACCATAGTGCCCTCAAAGCTCATCACTAAACTAAGGACCTTGGGACTAAACACCTCCCTCTGCAACTGGATCCTAGACTTCCTGACGGGCCACCCCCCAGGTGGTAAGGGTAGGTAACAACACACCCGGCATGCTGATCCTCAACATGGGGGCCCCTCAGGGGTGCGTGCTCAGTCCCCTCCTGTACTCCTTGGCCAGGCACAACTCCAACACCATCATTAGGTTTGCTGATGACAACGATGAGACAGCCTATAGGGAGGAGGTCAGAGACCTGACCGTGTGGTGCAAGGACAACAACCTCTCCCTCAACGTGAGAGGTTGTTGTCCTTGCACCACACGGTCAAGACAAAGAGATGATTGTGGACTACAGAAAAAGGAGGACCGAGCAACCCCCCTTTTTCATCGATCGGGCTGTATTGGAGCAGGATGAGAGCTTCAAGTTCCTTGGCATCCACATCACCAACAAACTAACATGGTCCAAGCACATCAAGACAGTTGTGACGAGGGCATGACAAAACCTATTCCCCCTCAGGAAACTGAAAAGTTTTGGCATGGGTCCTCAGATCCACAAAAGGTTTTACAGCTGCACCATCGAGAGCATCCTGACGGGTTGCATCACTGCCTGGTATGGCAACTGCTCGGCCTCCGACCGCAAGGCACTACAGAGGGTATAGTGCCAAGTCAAGGTCCAAGAGGTTTCTAAACAGCTTCTACCCCCAAGCCATAAGACTTATGAACAGCTAATAAAATGTCTACCCAGACTCATTTGCACCCCCCCCCCCCCCCCCCCCCCCTCCCTGTACGCTGCTGCTACTCTCTGTTATTATCTACGCATAGTCACTTTAATAACCCTACCTGCATGTACATAATTACCTCAATTACCTTGACACCAGTGCCCCCGCACATTGACACATTGACTCTGAACCGGTACCCCCTGAATATAGCCCCGCTATTGTTATTTACTGCTGCTCCTTAATTATTTGTTTTTCTTATCTCTTACTTTTTTGGGGTATTGTTGGTTTAAGGGCTTGTAAGTAAGTATTTCACTGTAAGGTCTACACCTGTTGTATTCGCCGCATGTGACAAATAAAATTGTATTTGATATAGTGGGTAGAGCGGTAGAGTCTTTGGCTGTTCAGGCAAAATTTGGTCAGTGGTGTCTGCCTCTCCTACCCCCCAGTTCCTCCCTGCCTCCCCCATTTTGCTGTACTCTCTTCTCTCACTCTGTTTGGTTTAAGTTAATAATAAGAGATATCTGTTCTTTCACCTTGTGAGTTCCCTACTCTCCCTTTCCTGCATTTCAGTTCATGGAAATACACCCCGGCGGCACTCAGGGATACTACTTTTGCAAACTCTTCTGATAACATTCAATGGTAAGGTTTTGAAAGTAAACAGTAGAGTGCTGAGAAACTTCACAGAGTAAATAAAAGGGAGAGTGTCCAGAGAACTCCAGGCAAGCTTAGGGAGGCCAAGGAGAGAAAGAAAAAAACTGACAGCCTCAGTCATAGCAATGATGAGAAAGTCGGAGACAAACAGAAGTCTCTGCCTTGCTCCAACTGTTGTTCCTTAACCTGAAAGTACACAGACATGGTTCTCTAGAGTCCAGAGTAAAGCTGAGGAAGAATACTAATCCTGTCATTTTCATAGTATTGGCACAGAATAATCACTGGACATCTGTTGTTTACCGAATCATCTCTATTCTCTGAAGACGTTAGAGATGTTTAAAGGGACAAAACAAGATCGCTTTCAAATGTCAGCAAATATTGAAAAAATGTAAGCCCACATATGAAAAAAGGTAAGGACACTAGGAGCTGAATTCGGGAATTGGAAAAGTTTGCTGTGGCATCTGTTTGTGTTGTAAAGTTTGAAGAGTGTTGCAACTCTATCACTGGCCAGTAGGCAGGCCGGTGCTTTGTTTGCAGAGAACGGACCGCATTGTGTCTTCACTAGCCACTTTGACAAAATGGCACTCCTACAGTGAACTGCAGCATAACATAATTTCTCACTCATTTGCATTGCTGAAATACGGACGGAACTGTCACACAGGGAGTACTCCTCCTCTAAATATGTCTCTCCAATGTGTTCCATCACAGTGGTGGCAAAATAAAGGCATTCATCCGTTTTACTCTCTGGTATAGTGCTGCTTCTCTCCAATGAATGTTATAGTATGTGGCTTTGTCTCTAAAAATGTCCCAGTCATATTTAATGACTATATTAATTTACGTTTGCATATTTATTATATGTGAGATTATAGCAGAATAGTCTGTAAGTCAATGCAGCTACCCCCCAACCTGCAAATAAGTTATAGAAAAGCACTTCAAGGCTTATTCTAATGAGTTTCTAAATATTTAATTTCTATTAAAATGTGACCCATTTCAGGAAACTAGGCGTATGTCGCAAGTTACGACTTCACAGGAGAACTTTTTGAATGTAATTTATATTTTTTTTATCAAAATACATTTTGGGGCAGAAATGGCTTATTGAACAGGTGAACTTTCATGTGCCTTAATAACAAACTTGTATGCCATCTGTAAATACTGACACTGGGCTGGACATGCCGAGAGAGGAGTTCCGATAGGTTGACGAGCTTCTATGGCAGACCAATGTTGGTAATCCTGTCGGACACGGCTTTTGAAAAAATTTATTGTGTAGAGGAGCTGCATAAGTGTTGCTCTCCACTTTCTGAAGGATCAAGTTTTGAAATCAGTGGAATTAGAGTATGATAGCTAAAGAGATGGAGAAAACACCTGTCTCCGGATTACATCTTGAAACTAAGGGCAACTGTGGGATGGCATTCCTGACAGGGAGACATGTCCATGCATAATGATGAATACAGGTAAGATAGTCTAGCGTTAGCTAACTACATTTTCAGATATTACACGTTTTCAAATTTTGACAAAGTGGTTTCATTTCAAGCTAAAGTGTACTGTTAGCTAGCTAATGTTAGCTGGCTGGCTACCTAGCTGATGGTATTATTCGTTTCCAGAGCTGTTTGCTGTTCTAGTTAGAGCCTAATGTTAGCTAGCTAACATTGAACATGATTGGTTAGCTCCCAGCACTGTGGCATTGTTGGCACTGTTCATTGTTGTTCAACTAGCTAATGTTGGCTGGCTGGCTCGTTAGCTAACGTTACGCGGCGTGTGTACAACAAGCGTTGAATATGGCCGGTGTCAGTAAGCGTCTGCAAAAAAGTGTAATGAAATTGTTGCCAGCGGAGCTGTTTAGGCTGTTTTTATGTTATCCAGAGGTAAACAAATCATCAGCCAGAGTGTCAAGTGATGCCTTTCTAGAGTGAAACGAGATGCGTGGTGCTAAAGCTTAAGAGGGTGTGAACAATGCTGAATGGGTATAGACAAAGGAGAGCTCTTCACTAGATAGCAAAACATTCAAAGGCGAATTTGTAATGTACTCTGAATGTAAGTTTCTCTCAACAATGAAACTAACGATCATCACTTACTGTACTGTTTGTTGAGGTTGCACTGTATACTCACACTACACTGACTTTTTCTCACTTACAAAAGCACAAAAGACGTTCTGAATTTTTTTCACCCCTTGAAAGTTCAGCCACATGACTAAAGCATATAGATTTCTTCTCCATTTTTTCTTTACTGTTTTATTCTGGGTGGTGTTGTTACTTTAATGTTTTGTTCTGGTGGTATTGTGTTTCTGACTTTGTCTGTTGAGTCACAACAGTTCTTAAGCACTAGAGGGAAGCAGGTTTGAACAGATGCTGCAGATGAAAAGAGCCACAGCCAAAATCCCTCCAAAACATGAGGAAAATTAAAGCCATTCTCTGATACTCTCTACCATGCATCGGTGGACACTGAACCCCAAAGAGCGAGGTTTGATGTAAACACATCCTAATGATCTCCGTTGTGAAAAACAGTGAAGATTATTGCATCTCTGAATAGATCCCATTTTAAGGCAGATAGCATGCTGAGATTACAGCAGCTGCCTAGTAAATTTGTATATAGGCTGGCATGGCTGGCGTAGTCCGCCTAGCACAGCCATTACTCCCAGCCCTGGCAGGGTACACCACCCTGTACTAGGGACTCATTGTGCTCCCCTTTGTGCATTCTCCCTGAGGGGAAAGGTGTGTCCTGCCTCCTGCCCCCAGGCTGTGTGTGGCACTGCAGATTCCACTGCAGCAGATGTGCCTTTGCTGCACAATGGGACACATTCTTCCATTGAAAGGGGTTTATTAAACAAGTATAAAAACTGAAAGAAAATATAAAATAACAAAGAGGAAAGCGTGATAGCCCCTCTACACTGCCTTCGGAAAGTATTCAGACCCCTTCACTTTTTTCACATTTTGTTACGTTACAGCTTTATTCTAAAATGTATTAAATTGTTTTTTCCCCCTCATCCATCTACACACAATACCCCATAATGACAAAGGGAAAATGTGTTTTTTAGAAGTTCTTGCAAATGTATAAAAAAAAACAAAAAAAAACTGAAATATCACATTTACAATAGTATTCAGACCCTTTACTCAGTACTTTGTTGAAGCACCTTTGGCAGCTATTACAGCATCGAGTCTTCTTGGGTATGGCGCTACAAGTGTGGCACAGCTGAATCTGGGGAGTTTCTCCCATTTTTTTCTGCAGATCCTTAAAAGCTCTGTCAGGTTGGATGGGGGGTGTTGCTGCACAACTATTTTCAGGTCTCTCCAGAGATGTTCGATCAGGTTCAAGTCCGAGCTCTGGCTGGGCCACTCAAGGACATTCAGAGACTTGTCCCAAAGCCACTCCTGCGTTATCTTGGGGTCGTTGTCCTGTTGGAAGGTGAACCTTAGCCCTAGTCTGAGGTCCTGAGTGCTCTGCAGCACGTTTTTATCAAGGATCTCTTTATACTTTCCTCTGTTCATCTTCCATCTGTACTGACTAGTCTCCCAGTCCTTGCCGCTGAAAAACATCCCCACAGCATGATGCTGCCACCACCATGCTTCACCGTAGGGATGGTGACAGGTTTCCTCCAGACGTGACGCTTGGCATTCAGGCCAAAGAGTTCAATCTTGGTTTCCTCAGACCAGAGAATCTTGTTTCTCATGGTCTGAGAGTCTTTATGTGCCTTATGGCAAACTCCAAGTGGGCTCTCATGTGCCTTTTTACTGAGGATTGGGTTACGTCTGGCCACTCCACCATAAAGGCCTGATTCGTGGAGTGCTGCAGAGATGGTTATCCTTCTGGAAGGTCCTCCCATCTCCACAGAGGAACTCTAGAGCTCTGTCAGAGTGACCAAGGCCCTTCTCCCCCGATTGGCCATGCGGCCAGCTCTAAGAAGAGTCTTGGTGGTTCCAAACTTCTTTCATTTAAGAATGATGAAGGTCACTGTGTTCTTGGGGACCTTCAATGCTGCGGAATCTTTTGGGGTACCCTTCCCTAGATCTGTGCCTAGACACAATTCTGTGTCAAGGCACAGTGCTGCTTTTTTCTCTGACATGCACTGTCAACTGTGGGACCTCATATAGACAGGTGTGTGCCTTTCCAAATCATGTCCAATCAATTGAATTTACCACATGTGGACTCCAATCAAGTTGTAGAAACATCTCAAGGATTATCAATGGAAACAGGATGCACCTGAGCTCAATTTCGAGTCTCATAGCAAAGGGTCTGAATACTTATGTAAATATGGTATTTCTGTTTAAAAAAAATTATACATTTGCAAACATTTCTAAAAACCTGTTTTCTCTTTGTCATTATGGGGATTGCTAAGGATTTATTTTTCTGGTCATTTTAGAATAAGGCTGTAATGTAACAAAATGTTGAAAAAGTCAAGGGCTCTGAATACTTTCCAAAGGCACTGTATATAAAGGGAATTCCTGAAACATCTATCATTTATCTCAATGCACCCTCATATGCCATGTCTTGAAATATGCAGACAGACGGATTATAAGTATATTTTAATAATTCTGACAGCCAACAATGCAGCGGAGACAGCAGCAGAGTGAGGAGAGAGAAATCGGCAACTTAATTAGGTCTTTAGTCAGTAGCCTAACTGTTAAACGTGCCTGGCTTTATAAATGATCCATATACTGTATATCTACAGAAATAAGACAGATCCTGCTTGATGAGCTGTCCTAACATTTAAGAGTTACCAGCAGGTGTCTTGATTATAGAAAAAGGCAATGAGTCAGTGGTTCCCGTGCCATCGACAGGCAATTGCTTTGTTAAAATAATTTTTACATATTTCTATATGATCAACCCATAAATAGTCTAGACCTATCTGCAACAGTATTTGTTGCCCTTTTGAAAATTATTTTACAGGCCTAATTCACATATAACCAGTAGGCTAATAAATAATCAAATTTTTCTTTCAATTATTTAATTAACTTATACCTATGTTATTTAGAGTTATCCATTTGGAGTGCATGCAAAAGTGATTTAGAGTTTAACTGGAGTGACGAGTGTGTTGATATAACTGTAATATTATGAACATTCCGATTTCAACCGGCATAATACTATATGATTGAGTGCAATGCCTTTAACATAATTCAAAAGACCAGAATTGGTTAAATAACATTTTGCATGCCAACATAAGGCAATAATTAACTTAAGAGAAGGCAAAGTTATTGTGTCAGGCGAAAATTATAGTTATCAAATGTTATCATATTCACCCTGGTTGTCTGAAGCTCCCTTTAGAGTTCACAGCTGGCGATGCCTCATCACGATTGGTTATTATATTGGTTACAACTCAAATGTCTTTCAAAGAGTCTTCTATTGACCTAATGAAAGCCTATAGCCGATGTAAATATCTTGTTTCATTACAATCTGTCACGATCTCCGTGAGGGACAGACCAAGGCGCAGCGAGGCATCCAGTATACATGCTTTTTATTTAAATGAACGTAACTGGGCAAAACAATAAACAGAACTAAGATCGCAACATTAACATAGACTAATACACACAAAGAAGCTATGCTCAAAACAATAACCCACAAAACCTATATGAAAACCCCAAACATATATATGGTTCCCAATTAGAGACAACGACACACAGCTGCCTCTAATTGGGAACCATTACCCCAACATAGAAATAGACAAACTAGAACCAAAATAACCCTACACCAAAACGAAACAAAAACACGCCAGCCTTAAACTCTGGCCTGGACGTGACAGTACCCCCCCCCAAAGGCGCGGACTCTGACCGCGCCACAAAAGTCCATGGGGGGGTCTTCGGGTGGGTCTTTTGATCCCAGGTGGCGGCTCCGGAGGCCCTGGGCCATTGGCCGGACTGGGGACCCTCTCTGGCGGCCCCGGACTGGTGGCCCTCTCTGGCGGCTCCGGACTGGGGGCCCTCTCTGGCGGCTCCGGACTGGGGACCCTCTCTGGCGGCTCCGGACTGGGGACCCTCTCTGGCGGCTCCGGACTGGGGACCCTCTCTGGCGGCTCCGGACTGGGGACCCTCTCTGGCGGCTCCGGACTGGGGACCCTCTCTGGCGGCTCCGGAC
>QNTS01000644.1:263451-283715 GCA_003317085.1 Hucho hucho
TAAGCGCACTGGCACTCTGGTGCGGGGAGCAGGGACAGGACGTGCTGGGTCCACGACGGGCACAGGGATCCTGGAGCGTGGAGCAGGGACAGGACGTGCTGGGTCCACGACGGGCACAGGAATCCTGGAGCGTGGAGCAGGAACAGGACGTGCTGGACTCTCTAAGCGCACAGGGGGCCTGGTGCGCGGAGCCGGAACAGGACGTACTGGGCTGTGGATGCGAACCGGAGACCCCACACGCAGAACCGGTGCAGGATATCTCGGTCCCAAAAGGTGTACTGGCGACCTAGCGCGCAGAGCCGGCACCACTCTACCAGGTAGCACACTCACCGTAGCCTGACAGATGAGTGGAGCTGGAATCTCTCGCACAGGGCTGTGGACACGCACCGGAGACACAGTACGCAGAACCGGTGCAGGATATCCTGGTCCAAGGAGGCGCACCGGAGACCAGGAGCGCTGAGCCGGCACCACTCTTCCAGGCTGCACACTCACCCTCCCCTGACAGATGAGTGGCGCTGGAATCTCTCGCACCGGGCTGTGAACGCGCACTGGAGATACCGTGCGCAAAACTGCATAGCACGGCGTCTTACCAGTACGACGCTCCCTCTGACGCTCCCTCCAGAGAGCACGAGGAGTTGGCTCAGGAGACCCTCCTGAAACGGCCAACCTCCTCGTGTGCCCCCCCAAAAAAGTTTTTTGGGGCTGCCTTTCGGGCTTCCGAGCCAGGCGAGTTCCAATAAACTTCTCTCTCTCCGGGTTCCATACTCCATATACATCTTCGTAATATCGCCGCTCCGCTATTGGACGGCGATATTCTCCAGGCTGATCCCAGGGTCCATCATCCTCCAGGTCTTCCTCCCAAGTCCTGAACTCCCGGGTCTCTCGCTGCTTGGTCTTTTTATGGTGGATTATTCTGTCACGATAAACAGAACGAAGATCGCAACATTAACATAGACTAATACACACAAAGAAGCTATGCTCAAAACAATAACCCACAAAACCTATATGAAAACCCCAAACATATACATTATATGATTCCCAATTAGACAACGACACACAGCTGCCTCTAATTGGGAACCATTACCCCAACATAGAAATAGACAAACTAGAACCAAAATAACCCTACACCAAAACGAAACAAAAACACGCCAGCCTTAAACTCTGGCCTGGACGTGACACAATCAATATTGTTTAGATAATATTTTTTTTAAATAAAAATTGAAATATAGGCTGAAAAAAATCCTACTTTTATTTCATTTGCAAAAATAATTAATTCATCACTTGAATGAAAAGCCTCAATTAGCCGACAAATAAAGCTAAAACAATGTAGGGCTGTAAGGCACAATGTTCTTTATCATGACCACCCACCAGATGATTTTCTTGCCCGATGCAGGACTCCATAGTGCGAAAGGAGAGAGTCGCTTGGACAGAAACATTCACACTCCCATTAATTTACAAAATTATAGCCTAATAGCTTGGCTAGGTGTGAATGCTGTGGTCAATCATCTGAGCGAGGGAAGGAGCAGAGACTAATCTCTAGAAATAGACTTCGATTTGTGCCACCGCAGTTCTCAATGCACTAGCAAGCTGCGAGAACAGTGTGAATACTGATGATACCTTATGGTAATAGCTAGTCATTTTTTTATATTTTGTTTTAAGCCTTCCCCTAACCTTAACCACTAAAGTGTTAACCTTTTGAGTTTCTGTTTTAACCCTGTAAATATAAGGACACAAGGCGAGACCCAAATGCAGACATAGGAAGCAGATGGTTGAGCTCCGATATTTATTAATCCAAGGGGTAGGCAAAAGGTAGGTCGGGGACAGGCGAGAGTTCATAAACAGTACCAGACGAAGGGCAGTCTCGAGGTCAGGCCAGGCAGGGGTTCAGTAACCATATCCAAGTCCAAACAGTACAAGGGGATAGGCAGGCTTGAAGACAGAACAGGCAGAGTGGTCAGGCAGGCGGGTTCGGAGTTAGGACAGGCAAGGGTCGAAACCAGGAGGACTAGAACCAAAAGAGACTGGGAAAAAATAGGAGCAAGGACAACCGCTGGTTGACTTGGCAAACAAGATATACAGGAAACAGCAAACTGGCACAGAGAGACAGGAAGCACAGGGATATATACACCGGGGATAATAAGCGACAACTGGAGGGGGTGGAGACAATCACAATGACAGGTGAAACAGATCAGGGTGTGACAGTAAAGACAAGGAAAGAAAGAAGGCATTTTTTATGATTATATGTATATGAATATATATAATGATTTATTTTAGTTGCTGTGAGACTGGAATGTTACCGAATAGATAAAAGCACTAGAAAAAAACAACACATAAAATAATAGTACAGCAAAGATTAAAAACAGGCGTGACATTTCTAACTCATTATCACAGACCTGATTTGCCCTAATGTTTCAACCCCCTACAAATATGTAAATCTATTATATTCCTAATAATAATCAAAACAACCTTTTAATAGGTAATGATTTTCAATAGAAAAAAGCACATACAGTATTTGTTCAACATCTTTGTTTTTGTTAAAAAAAAATTTAAAAAGACGAGATGGAGTAGATGTGCTGAAAGATGCCCTCTGGTGGTTCAAATGAGCATTAACGTCAAGCATTGCGACTCATCAAGGCATACCACAGCATACGTCACACTATACTCCAGTATGACGCAACTTTTAAATGAGGAACCAGTGTAGGTAAACCATGTGTTGCCTCAGATTAATCCATCAACGGGGAAGAGAGGTGAGAGAGGTGCTGTGAGAAACATCGGGAATCAGATTTATTTTACTCCTGTTCCTATATTGTGGAATTAACATGCAGTTATATAAAACAAATTCTCAATGCATGAGGTAACATGCTCTATTGTGTATACTGATCTCATCTCTGGAATCAAACAAAAATGTCTTTGCTCTCTCATGCCTTCTAGTTTAATGTGGCTTCAGTTTATTTTTCCTCAGTTCTTTAATTGACACCGTTGTTCAGTGAAGGAAGCCCATTTGACGTGTTGCGTCCTTCAGAGCTTTCAGCAGACACAGTTATCCGGTCTGCAATCATCCAGATGTTTTCTGTCCAGACAGCATTACTGCATTTAGCATAGCATTTCATATCGGACAGCAACTCTGCATTTAGTATAGTGTTTTCAGATCAGACAGCTGCATTTAGTATAGTACCAGAATACGTGAATAGCATAGTGTTTTCTGTGTCCTCTCTTCTAAACCTGAGAGAGGAACTCAGCCCTAATTCATGAGCCAAATGTTCATCGCTTTAGTGCCTGTCAAACCCTGAAAAGGTGGAGCGGGTGACAATGAGGAAAGTAAGACGTGCGTAGACATATTGAAGCTCTTGCTACTCTAAAATCTTAAAGGACCAATTTCCTAATGAATGATGTATGACACGATCCTCATTGCAACCACTAAGATGTGCAATATTTTGTATTCATTGGAGCTGAACCTTTGAAATGATTAGATGTGCACCAGAAAGAACACGGCACGATGGAAAGAACAGCCATGTCACAAATGTAATCAAATGTACGACAACTATGCTCCAAACATATATGCTTTTATTTGTTGTATTTTTCAAATAGCTCAACAAATCAAGGTGTGGAATACCAAAAAGTAACAGAACTAATCAAATGCAATAGGCAGATATTCCAATTTGATTATTTTCACCATGTTGTCATCTGGAAGTCATATTCCATTAATAGTTTTTTAATGTTCAGATGAGAGAGAGAGAGAGTCAGGTAAGTGAAGCCCACTCTGTGTGATTTCGGTTAAAGGCCCAGTGCCAATAATGACTGTCCCACAGATAGAAGCTGCAGTGCCCCTTCCCTACGACACAGCACTCCCAGCTCATCCTTTACTGAAGCAAGGGCAGTTTCCCCTGCAATCCAGTCTGCCTTAACATTCTCCCCTTTCCAGAGTGACAGTAATAGATGGACAGGTGTTCTCTTGATTAACTCCACCACCTTGATTTTTATTGATAGCAAACTTAACAAACCATTTACGAATATCCCTGCTGCAAAGTTTGCTGTATTCTGGAGGCATACAAATAAAAATAAATCCAACTCAAGAAAGTAAAAAGTCCTGGGACATATTTCCTTGTTTTTACATTTGTCAGCATCCTTGAAAAACTTTGGAAGTTTATTCCAGGACGCCGAATATACGCTGTGTTGCATAAGGTAATCCATATGTTTTCCTAGCCATATCTGTCTATATTCATATGACCTCATCAAATGCATGTTAAGATGGATGTAAACATCTGGCTCTGTTGACCTCCTGGGCTGTGATTATATACTGACACTTAGTGTTTAATTTTCATTCTCATCCCTTTCATACCAGCAGGGAGGGAGGAGGAACAACCGTTCTCTCCAAGAAAGCAGCGTCTGTAACTTATTCAAACACAGTGTCGACACCGGGAAAGGTCCAGTGTCCCTTCACATGTGACTGAGGAAAGAAACAAACATTTTACCAAGCCAACAAACATTCTCCCTGAGGAGACCGTTACATTCAGCCTCTCTCGCCATGAGAGCAGCTAGATGAAAAACAGGGATGGCCATTCAAGAGTGAGAAATGCACTATGTTGGCTGTATTACACAAGAACAGCCTGAGCTGTAGAAAAATAAGCCACCGGCTCTGCCTTGGATCAGCATTGATCAATGTTTACCTGAGGCTGTGTTCAATTTTACATTACTGCTTCAGCACAACTTTGTCCATTTGGGATATTTTACCACTGTGAGTAACCAATCAATCCTGTAACAGATTCTGAACTCAAATCCAAAACTGTTCTATGTCTGTATGAACATCTGGGCAGAAGGTATGCTGACCTCTTCCTCTTGCTCCAGGAAAAGTGGGGGCTGATATCCCAGGGAACACTCAAAAGGCGAGAGACCCATAGCGGAACAGGGAAGGGTGTTGCGGGCATTTAGCACCCACATGAGTTGCTGGCTCCAGGTGGTGGGATTGGTGGAGACGAGGCAGTGAAGAGTCGTCTCCAGGTCCTGATTGGCTTGCTCTGACTGGTCATTTGGCTGGGGATGAAAACCAGAGGACAGGCTAGCCGACGACCCAAAGAGGGTTCAGAACGCCTTCCAGAACCGGGATGAGAACTGAGGACCACGATTGGAGATCATGTTGACTGACAGTCCATGGATTCGGAAGACATGCTGCACCATGAGCTGGGCTGTCTCCATAGCTGAGGGCAACTTAGGAAGGGGAATACATTGGGTGAGGGACAGGGAGTGGTTGAAGGAGGCCAGCCGTTGCTTGCCGCAGAGTCTTGTTCTGCGCACGCACAGTACAGGTGGCAACGAACGCAGAGACATCAGGAACTATGGTGGGCCACCAAAAACATTGTTGGACAAAAGCCAAGGTCCGACGGGAGCCAGGATGACAGGTGGGTCTCGAGGAATGTTCCCATTCCAGAACAGGATAACGGGCAGAGTCCGGGACAAACATCCGGTTAGCCGAGCCCAGATGGGACGTATCCGGATGGATTAAGATGGGTGCTGTAGTGGATCGCAACTTGAGGTCTGAGAACGCCCAGTCAGCTGCTGGAGACCATATGAACGGAACCTTGGGAGAGGTGAGTGCAGAGTGGGGGGAAGCAAACAACAGTAGAAATTGGCAAACCCCAGGAAATGTTGCAGCTGCACTCTGGATGTGGGTTGAGGTTAATCCACCGAGGCGGTGCGGTGCCCGGGAGAAGGTCATTAGCACAGTAACATGTTGAACAAGGCTTCCGGGTTCCAAGCACTCTGAGCCGCCAACGTGCGAAAATCCACCACGTAGTCTGCCACACTACGGGTGTCTTGACGTAGCTGGAGCAGCTTACAGACTGAGGCAAACTTGGGACTGTTGCTTCCACACCGCCGTATCCCAGGCGAGTGCCCTCCTGGACATCAGCATTATGAGGTACGCTATCTTTGAGCGGTCCGAGGGGAACACAGAAGATGAGGGAGCACTGGGAGAGAAAGGCCCGACAGGTTCCAGAACTCCAGCATAGTGCTCCGGAGGAGGTAAGCGAGGTACTCAGGACACCGGGGTAGAAGAAGAAGCGCCGATGGTGGTGAGCTTTCTGTGAGTCTGGGGGATTACTGGTGTGGCTTGCTGCCTAGTAGGCAATCCTCGGAATTGCTCCAGCAATGTTTCGAACTTATGGTCATGCCGTTCTGCCATGGTATGGAGTCCCTCCATAAGGCATTGCAGTAACTCCTTGTGTCTTCCAATGGTGGCTTATTGCTGGGAGACAGCATTGTGGAGCTGGTCTGAGTCTGCTGGGTCAGTCAGGGCCAGTTTGTACTATCACAGCTCAGGCTACGACCCAGATGCAGACACAGGAGGCAGATAGTACGAGTCTCAGAGTTTATATATAGTTCAAGGGGTAGGCAAAAGGTAAGTCAAGGCAAGAAAAGAGTCGTAATCCAAATCAGTGTCAGGCAGGTACAGGATGGCAGGCAATCGGTAGGTCAAGACAGGCAAAGGGTCGTAATCCAAATCAGAGTCCGGCAGGTACAGGACAGCGGGCAGAATCAGGGTCAGGACAGAACTGTGAAGACTAAGAAAAACTAGAGCACAGGAACACACTGGGAGGACTTGACGGGACAAGACGAACTGGCAACAGACAAACAGAAAACGCAGGTATAAATACACATGGGATAATGAGAGGAGATGGGAGACATCTGGTGGGGGGTGGAAACAAGTACAAAGACAGGTGAAACAGATCAGGGTGTGGCATATTTAGAATCTAAACATGGTCAAATGTCTCTTTCTCTTTTTTATTCCTGACAAGTCGGGTGTGATACACTCTCTTCCCCCCCAGGGCCATGACCTTTCAAGCTATCAATCAGATGCATTTATAAAGCCCTTCATACATCAGCTGATGTCACAAAGTGCTGTACAGAAACCCAGCCTAAAACCCCAAATAGCAAGCAATGCAGGTGTAGAAGCTATGCTTTGTAACTTAAGAGTATGCCTTGTAAAATGTAATAATTATTTTAGCAAAGTAATTACACGTAAATACACTTGTATTTAGAATTAAATTCTTGATTGCATATTACTGTAACACAACTCTTGCATATTGCTAAACCATCTCATGGAGTCAGATAATTAATTTAAAAAACGTTGTTAACATACAAATTACATTGTCTTATCATAGGTCGCATGTGAGCTGTATATATTTGACTAGTTTCAGGAAACTAGGCGTGTTGCACGTCACTACTTCACATTAGAGGCATTTGAACGTAAATAAACTGTTAGCCATGATTGACTGAGATAATGGATAGGCTGGACATTCCGAGAGATGAGTTTGGATTTGGCTGCCATGTAGCACGCTTCTGTCTATAACATGAGCTGCTTAATATGTGTAGGTAATCCTTTCTAACATGGCTTTTTTGAAAGATATCACGAAGAACTGCAAAAGTGTTGCTAATGCGCTCCACTTTCTGGAGGACCGAGTTTGGAAATCAGTGGAATAACCAGTGGAAGCAGTCTGATAGCTAAGGAGAGGGAGAAAACTCTGGCATTTGATTGCATATACGCGGAGGGAGTCGTTGTATAAAACACCTGTCTCTGGATTACATCTTCAAACTTCAAAAGTGCATCTTCAAAAGGGCAACCATGCATCCATGACAGAGAGGGAGAAGTGTTCATCCATGTTTATGGGTAAGAGAGTCTAGCTAGCTACATTTTCACGTATTATACATTTCTAATTTTGTCAGAAGGTCGCTTTCATTGCAAGTTAAAGTGTACTGTTAGCTAGCTAGCTAACATTACCTGGCTGGCCTGCCAGCTAATGTTAAGTGTATGATCTGTGTAGTAATATTATTAGTATCTCATATCCATTTGCATTGCTAGTTATAGCCTAATGTTAGATAGCTAGCTACTATTGAACATATTTGGTTAGCGTTAACTAACTGCAGATTCATGCAGGGTAGTAACGTTATGAGGTGGGATTATGGTTAATTGTTTAGCTAGCTCACAACCGTACACAATTTTCTGGAATTAGCTTGACATTAACTTCTTAGGGAGCGGCAGGTGAGGTGACGGTTTTGGAGAGTCTGGCGTGCCCAAAGCAAAATGCCTCCCACTCAGGCTCAGAAAATAGGATATGCACATAATTAGTACTATTGGATAGGAAACACTCTGAAGTTTCTAAAAGTGTTAACATAATGTCTGTGAGTATAACAGAACTCATTTAGCAGGCAAAAACCAGAGAAAAAAACATCTGGAAATCAGTTTCTGGTGACCTTTGGCTCTGTTAGACACACTCCCTATTGAATCCATTTGTTACCAGGACTGAGACTGCAGTACCTATGGCTTCCACTAGATGTCAGCAGTCTACATACAAAGACTCAGAGAGATTGGAGTAAACACAACAAATAGGTACAGGAAATGGCATAGGGACCTGAAATGTCAACAAGTTTTCTCGGGCGCGAGTCTGGCTGGCGCGCCCCACTTTATTTTACTTATATAAGGTATAGGTGACCATCCGAGTGAAATATTATCGCTAATATTCATAAAAGGATAGCTAAGGATGCATTTTAANTATCCATAAATCTCCATTTGGTTCGCGCGTTATAATCAGAAACTACAGCGTCCACTACTCCATTGAAACGTGACTAGAACTCGTTCATCTTAAACCTATAAACTTGTCCAAGAACAATCAAACATAGTTTTAAATGTATCCTTAGGAACACTTTTACGTATATTTACTATAATAAATCAACCGGAATATAAACTGAGCTCTAAAGACGGTAAAAAACACAGTGCGCGCTTCCCGAGAGCGCGCATCCACTCCTATAGAGTTCCAAAGAGGCACTTCCTTATTCCCTCTTCTTCTCTGCTCTAAAGCATCTATACAGAATCAAAGCACTTTCTCGAGACTGTTGACATCCAGAGGAAGCGATAGGTACTGCATTCATATGCCCTTTTATGGGCATTTTCATGACGGAGGGGTTCCAAATGAGGCACTCTGTGAAAACCACTTTTTCCAGGACAGAAATTCCTCGGGGTTTTGCCTGCCATATCCGTTCTGTTTTACTCACAGACAAATGGTTAACAGTTTTGGAAGATTCAGAGTGTTTCCTATCCAATGGTACCAAACATGTGCATATCCTATTTTCTGGGCCTGAATGGGAGGCATTTTACTTTGGGCATGCCAGGCTCTCCAAAACGGTCACCTCGTGTGCTCATCCCTAAGAAGTTAACTGGTATTTGATTTGTTTAGGAAAAGTTTATTGGTATATTTGAACGCGTTCTCTTCACGTTTCAATGGGCGATTCGACGTTGGATTTTCTGAACATAACGCACCAACCAAACAGAGATTTATGGATATAATAAATGACTTTTTCTAACAAAAGAACCATTGGATGTCTTCGTTGGACACTTGGGAAGCCCTCAGCAGAAGTTCTTAAAAAGGTAAGGGATTTGTTTTCGATGTGAAATGTGTTTTGTGTGAACCGCGATGGTTTATGAATTTATGCTAATGCAGAAATATTGTAGGTGCTACCCTCAAACAATCAAATGTGGTGCTTTCACCGTAAAGCCTTTTTGAAATCTGACAACGCTGTGATATTGCCAAGAAGCAGAGCTTTTGATGACTATGCAACACTTGTATATTGATGAATGTTTAATAATTCAACTTTTGGATTTTGAATTTGGCGCCTTGCATTTCACCGGGTATTGTCGGGAGTGGGGAGCTAGCGCCACACCACTCCGTAAGTATTTAAAGAATGAGCTTTGACATCTGTTCAAGTACTCTATTACTCATACCCATCTCTAATCTGCACATCTACCTGCCGCTAACTCTAGCAGCCTTGTAACTGCGCGTGCATGTCATACATAGCTAGTCGAATGCTGAACTCTTTATTGAGACAATGTTGAAACATCAATCCAAAGGATAGTTAGTGCCACATTTTCATTTGTGCCAAAATGAAAGAAAAGTCATCTTGCAAATTCAGCAGGCTTTTAGAAGTGCCATCTATATTTTATTTCTTATCATTAATGTCATCTTTGGTGTGCTTATCAATGCACAGGCTCCTTTTTTCCCACTCCTGTCGATATATATATAATTTTTATTAAGTAATAAAAAAGTGTTACATTGCCTGAAGTTTAAAATGCATTCTGTCATTAACTGATTCAATATTTTATTAAACTAATGTTTTTTTGTTGTGTCAAAAATATTCATGTAAAATATCACTTAACAACAACATAAAAACATTTGATTAATGAAATGTTTAATATCATTCCCTTCATTTGAGGAAGACGACGCAATCTTTGCAAGAGGGAGGGAATCTGATTTAATTGGTCCTCAACCCTCAGATCATTCATTTCATTCAGGGTAACTGGAGTTAGCCGTGAGTTAGCCTGCCCAGGAGCAGGGCCCCGTTTCCTGATAGAATTTAGGCTTACGAGTGTTTTAACGATGCATCTTTCCTACAACGGCCAACGATGTAACATGTGTTTCCCAATCACCACGCAGAAAGAATGTTTGCTAAGTGTGTCATTGGAGTAGGTGTCGATACTGATAAGATGAAAAGAAAGGCAGAGCTTCTCTCTGATAAGCTTTTCATTCAAATCTTACCTTAATTAACTTCTTAGGGAGCGGCAGCTGAGGTGTCGGTTTTGGAGAGTCTGGCGTGCCCAAAGTAAAAGGCCTGCCACTCAGGCCCAGGAACTAGGATATGCACATAATTAGTACTATTGGATAGGAAACACTCTGAAGTTTCTAAGAGTGTTAAAATATTGTCTATGAATATAACAGAACTGATATAGCAGGCGAAAACCAGAGGAATTTCTGTCCTGGAAAAAGTGTTTTTGACACATTGCCTCATTTTGAACCACTCCCTATTGAAAACAGCCATCTCTGGGAGTAAGCTTGCAGTACCTATTGCTTCCACTGGATGTCAACAGTCTCTAGACAGTGTTTGGTGATGTTAGGTTGCTCTGGATGGTAATAGAAGAAGAATTTCAAACTAGTCACAGGATGTAAACAGAAGAGGAGGCGCGTTCACGGGCTCGCATGCGCTGTGGTTTTTTCCTTTCCTATCGTCCAGTTTATAATCCGGTTGAAATTTTATAGTAAATATACATAAAAGTGTTCCTAAGGATACATTATCAATGATGTTTGATTGTTCTTGGACAAGTGTATAGGTATAGGTTTAACGTGTTCTCTTCACGGTTCAATGGGCAAGTGGACGCTGTATTTTATGAACATAACGCGCCAACCAAACTAAGATTTATGGATATAATAAATGACTTTTTCTAACAAAATAACCATTGGATGTCTTCGTTGGACACTTGGGAAGCCCTCAGCAGAAGTTCTTCGAAAGGTAAGAGATTTTATATTAGCGATTTTATGCGTTTTATGAGACCCGCTTTGGTTATGGATTTATGCTAATGTTTAAAATATGAGAGGGGCTATCCTCAAACAATCAAATGTTGTGCTTTCGCCGTAAAGCCTTTTTGAAATCTGACAATGCTGTGATATTGCCAAGAAGCAGAGCTTTTGATGACTATGCAACACTTGTATATTGATGAATGTTTAATAATTAAACTTTTGGATTTTGAATTTGGCGCCTTACATTTCACCGGGTAGTGTCGGGTGTGTCCCACTGCTCCACTAGCGCCCCACTGCTCCCTAAGTAGTTAACATTAGAATTATTCCACAGTACCGACAACAGATAATCTCAGAAAGAGATATTATCACCCAGTTAATGGTTGCAAATATTGAGGCGGATTATTCTAATGACTACCCTACAATAATGCACTCAATCACAGATTAATTTGGCACATCATTGAAAAAATGATAGACAGTGTAGCCTATAAATAGAACTAAATTTACTGAACATGAAATTCATTTCAATGTGAAATAATATAAATATATAGGCCTATGTAGCCTATTGGCCTACTGTAGATGCAAAGACATTGGCAACTTTGTACTTAGTTGTCACACCTAATCCAGCTCCCCCTCTCCAGTGCTCGATGCCGGTCTACTAACCACCGGTCCTGGCACCATCATTATGCGCATCTGCTCCCCATCATTACGAGTGCTGCACCAGATGACCTGGCCTCCACAATCACCCGACCTCAACCCAATTGAGATGGTTTGGGAGGAGTTGGACCGCAGAGTGAAGGAAAAGCAGCCAACAAGTGCTCAGCATATATGGGAACTCCTTCAAGACTGTTGGAAAAGTATTCCAGGTGAAGCTGGTTGAGAGAATGCCAAGAGTGTGCAAAGCTGTCATCAAGGCAAAGGGTGGCTACTTTGAAGAATTGAAAATATTAAATATATTTTGATTTGTTTAACAGTTTTTTGGTTACTACATGATTCCATATGTGTTATTTCATAGTTTTGATGTCTTCAATATTATTCTACAATGTAGAAAATAGTAAAAAAAAAAAAAAAAACTTGAATGAGTAGGTGTGTCCAATCTTTGACTGGTACTGTATATGTGACCCGTTTCAGAAAACTAGGCGTATGTCGCGGGTCACTACTTCACAGGACAGCCCTTGGAAGATTGCAGTTGCAGTCACCAACGCTCTTGATAACATAACAGCCTAACCAGCTCTACTAGGGCAAGTCATGTTCAGTGAGCTGTTCTATCACTTAGATGTCTTGAAGTAGCTAGCAAGTTAGCTTGGGTGCTCGTCTGCTGTTGTTAGTACATTCGGATCAACCCTTAAAGAGATGGGTGGGGCTAAAGCTAAAGAGGGTGTGAACGATGCTGAATTGGTGTAGACAAAGAAGGGCTCTCCAATAGTAGTACCAAAACATTCAAAAGCCATTTTCTCAAAAGTGAGTTTGCAAGTTTATCAACTTTCAAAGCAAAATTGCATTCCCATTGTTTCTCAACTGTAGTGTATGATATACCATTTTGTAGCTCTGAGTCTCTCATTTAATCCAATGTAAAAAACATAATTTAAAATGTTGCTACAGAAGACCAATTTGAGCCGGTCGTTCACATATATATTCTTATTTTTTGCCCCAAAAAATGCCTTTTTGAACATGTAAAATGTAATATGCCTTCATTACAAACTTGTATGGGATCTGTAAATAAAAATTTTAATGTTCAGCCTAGTTGACCCAAGGAGCAAGCACTGAGCTATCCAGTGAGAAACACAGGATCCTTCCCTTCTTGTCATGATTTCCTGAGATAATGGAGTGGTTGTAAATAACGAGAGATGAGTCCTGATTGGTTTTTCATGTCACAGGCTTCTGTCTTTAACAGAAAGGGCTCTTACCTGGCCCGTGTATACATATACAGTGCCTTCGGAAATTCTTCAAACCCCTTGACTTTTTCCACATTTTGTTACGTTACAGCCATATTCTAAAATTGTTTTAAAAATATATATAAATCTACACACAATACCCCATAATCACGAAGCAAAAACTGTTTTTTTGACATTTTTGCTAATTTATAAAAAATGTATCTGAAATATACATTGACATAAGTATTCCGACCCTTTACTCAGTAATTTGTTAAAGCACCTTTGGCAGCGATTACAGCAGATTGAACACTTTGGCCTGAATTCCAAGCATCATGTCTGGAGGTAACCTGGCAGCATCATGTTATTCAGCGGCAGGGACTGGGAGACTTGTCAAGATCGAGGCAAAGATGAACGGAGCAAAGTACAGAGATCCTTGATGAAAACCTGCTCCAGAGCGCTCGGGACCTCAGACTGGGGTGATGTTTCACCTTCCAACAGAACAACAACCTTAAGCACACAGCCAAGACAGCGCAGGAGTGGCTTTGGGACAAGTTTCTGATAGTCCTTGAGTGGCCCAGCCAGAGCCCGGACTTCCACCCGATCTAACATCTTTGGAGAGACCTGCAAATTGCTGTGCAGTAAGCCCCACATCCAACCTGACGGAGCTTGAGAGGATCTGCAGAGAATAATGAGAGAAACTCCCCAAATACAGGTGTGTCAAGCTGGTAGCGTCATACCCAAGAAGATTCAAGGCTTTAAACGCTGCCAAATGTGCTTCAACAAAGTACTGAGCAAAGGGTCTGAATACTGTAAATGTGATATTTCAGTCCCTCTCCAGGCATATCTGCTGCTATTCTCCTACCGCCCACTCTCTCCATCCATCAACTCATCCTGAATGCCACTCAAATGAAGCCCTGAGAATTAAATAGGACTCTGATCTACTTATGAGCACCAATTACTTTTTATACAGAAACATTTGTTCTGTGTAGGATCACCTATCCTGTAGTTTCCCCATTGCTAATTACCAACCTAAATCATCCTTGTTAGGCAATTAAATAAGTAATTAGTAAGCTCTTTCAAGACAAAAACATAATCAGTGTCTCCTCAGATGTGTGGAAACTAACGGGCAACAAGGGCGTAGTAATTATTTTAAAGTGCAAGCGATAGGTAAATATTGGTCAGGTCATATACCTATACTTATCTTATCTGCATTTCTATTCATGCATTAAATCAATTAATTAGTTACTTTTGTTTTTCTCTGTGTTTGTAGAATTCTGTGGATCTTTTTTTCATACAGATTCTCAGCCAGACTGTTCTCTAGGTGATGTCTCTATATGAGAATTCTTCCAACATTTTGCATCACAGACAGACTTGGTTCTGCACAAGTTGCCAGGGAATAGGACAATACAATTTGTGATTAAGCTGAGCACCTGGTCATTCACTGGACTGTAAATATGCACCAGTTTCATGTCGTCTCTCTAATAAACCACAAAATGTTTTGCTCGACAAACATACACGTAAGCCTAACAGAGGATAATTGGATAACAACATGGATGATGCATTTTGGGGCTGGTTGTACTGACATCCTCTACATTTCTTCATAAAGATACGTTTTTGTATGAATATACTGCAAATGTGTAGCACATTATTCATAACCCACAAACCTAAAAACTGGAATATGCCCATCTACTGTTCATGTTCATAGCCAGCTCATGGTACCTGTAATGTTTTAAGAATAGTTTACAGTTTTTGAAGGAAACCAGTTACATCTGTACAACGGAGGAACAAAAGAAACCCGGAAATAGACGAGAGGCCTCTCTGCCTCCCTCCTCTGTTTGAAATCTGCTGTGAGTCAGAGTTGAGTGAAGCGGATTGCTAAGGGGCCATGGTGAATCCAAAATCCGTTATAAATAACCCAGTGCAAGGGATCACAAAAATCATTAACATAAAAACTCGGCCATGGCAGAGGGTCAAGCTAATTTAACACATGGATGGATGAGTGTGAATAGTAAGGCAAGGAAGTAAAATGCATCCTTAGCTATCCTTTTATGAATATGAGCAATAATATTTGACTCGGATGGTCACCTAAACGTTATATAAGTAAAATAAAGTGGGGCGCGCAGCCAGACTAGCGCACGAGAAAACATGTTGACATCTGAGCTACCTTGGCCATTTCCTGTACCTATTCTTCCTGCTTCCTCCAATCTCTCTGAGGCTTTAAATATAGACTGTTGACATCTAGTGGAAGCCATAGGTACTGAAATCTCGGAGCTGCTTGCCATAGAACTCAATAGGGAGACGGTCACACAGAGCCAATGTGACAAAAAACAGTAATTCCTGATGGATTTTCCTCGGGTTTCCGCCTGCTATTTCTGTTCTGTTACACTCACAGACATTATGTTAACACTTTTAGAAACTTCAGAGTGTTTCCTATCCAATAGTACTAATTATGTGCATATCCTATTTTCTGGGCCTGAGTGGGAGGCATTTTACTTTGGGCACGCCAGACTCTCCACAACCGTCACCTATGCAGCCGCTCCCTAAGAAGTTAAAGCTTGGTCGCAAATGGGTCTTCCAAATGGACAATGACCTCAAGCATACTTCCAAAGTTGTGGCAAAATGGCTTAAGAACAACAAAGTCAAGGTATTGGAGTGGCCATCACAAAGCCCTGACCTCAATCCTATAGAACATTTGTGGGCAGAACTGAAAAAGTGTGTGCGAGCAAGAAGGCCTACAAACCTGATTCAGTTACACCAGCTCTGTCAGGAGGAATGGGCCAAAATTCACCCAACTTATTGTGGGAAGCTTGTGGAAGGCTACCTGAAACGTTTGACTCAAGTTAAACAATTTAAAGGCAATGCTACCAAATACTAATTGAGTTTATGTAAACTTCTGACCCAATGGGAATGTGATGAAAGAAATAAAATATTAAATAAATCATTCTCGCTACTATTATTCTGACATTTCACATTCTTAAAATAAAGTGGTGATCCTAATTTTTATTAGGATTAAATGTCAGGAATTGTGAAAAACTGAGTTTAAATGTATTTGGCTAAGGTGTATGTAATCTTTTGACTTCAACTGTAGTGCATCAGGTATGACCAGGCTTCCAAGTCAAGGTAAGCTTGACTTGGTGTAACTGCTTGCTGACTGTACACCGTACTGCATGATTGTAGTGGGTTTACTTACGCATTAGTTCTTATAGCTATGTTTACTATGACATTAGCTAATATGGTGACAGCAATGTACTGTAGGCTGTGTAGTATACCACCCTCCATCCCACAGGTTGGCTTGATCCTTGATGGGAGACCAGATGCTGCTGAAAGAGGTGTTGGAGGGCCAGTAGGAGGCACTTCCTCTGGTTTAAAAATAATAATAGCTCAATGCCCCAGGGCAGTGATTTGGGACATTGCCCTGTGTAGGGCGTCGTCTTTCAGATGGGATGTTAAATCGGGTGTCCTGACTCTCTGTGGTCACTAAAGATCCCATGGCACTAATCGTAAGAGTAGGGGTGTTAACCCCGGTGTCCTGGCTAAATTACCTATCTGGCCCTCATACTATCCTGGCCACCTAATCATCCACAGCTTCAAATTGGCCACATCGTTACTGTAAATGAGAATGTGTTCTCAGTCAACCTATCTGCTAAAATAACGGTTAAATAAAAATAAATAAACGTGGTTATGATATGAAGGTTTGGCTTGGAAAGGTTTTTGCGCCTGGTCACAGACAGCTGATGTGTTGTACACCGAAGACCACAAATGAAGAGAAAAGGTGAGAAGAGGAGAGCGTGTAGATGTGAGAAGGAATTATAAAGCATTCAAAGTGATCATGCTGTTTGTATGTGGCTGCTATGAGTGTTCTCGTGTGATCATGGGTTTATTCATTCTGCCAATTCTGTTGAAAAAAAATTCTTAAACTGAAGCAAACGGAACAAAACGTGGATAAACATACCTTAATTTGTGCAATAGAAACTGTTATTTGCAACTGTTGGACCAATGATTGCACCCTAGATCAGCCAGATTCAGGCAAGAGTGTGCAAGGCGGTATTGAATGTGTCACTGTCTGTCACCTTGACTACTCTTCCGACATGTGCACCTACGTTGTAAACGTTCATTCATATGCTAGGTTGTAGCAACCTCATAATGTAGTAGCCTAAATCTATCGATGTTACATTGAGCTGCGTGAATGGAATATGAATCACAGTCATCCAATATGATGTAATAGAAAAAATATATACATATTGTCCTCCCTCATCTTAAACGGCACCGACCGCCACTGATTGTCAGAGATGGCAGGATAGACAGTTAGTTAGACTGGTAAAGTTAAAGTTAGCGAGCGGAAAACCGTAGTGCATAAGGGTTCTACCAAAACTCCTTGATATAGGGGAGGCGCATGTAAGAATAAGAGGAAATTTGGCTAGGATGTAAGAAATTATATAGTAAAACCTGCAAAAGACCAAACGTAAACTAGGGAAAACCTCACTACCCTCCCCTGTGCCCAAGAAAAAGCAACACAACCCTCCCAAAGGGACCCTCCCAGTAAATTTCGATCAGTCCCTAATGAACAAGAAAACCAATAGTTATTTAAGGGTTGTTTATCAAAGTTAGCTGGCTAACTAATTGATTCAGCTTTGTATTATACCCCTCTTGACTCTTGCATCAGCCTGGCAAATGTAGTTAGTTAGCTAATGTTGTCATGTTCATAATTTATTCACTCATACATTGCCAGAGTACCTTCTTCTGATAGTTTGCTTAGTTGGGTTGGAATATTCTGGACGTTCTCTTTTTTCTGTTGTTTAGAGGAATGGATCTGTTCTGATCTGGGACTTTACTGTCTCATGTTGCTGTGAACTCATTTGACTCCTGCCTCATTTTACCCCGAGTTCCGACCAGCCAGCCATGACATCTCTTAGGTGGGCACCAATATCTCTAACTGGAGGATTTGGTACAGAGATAGGCATGTGGACTCACAGTAAATCACAGTATTTGGTGGACTCAGAGCGTACGAACCGTGCTCATTAATGGAAATTTGGATGACTCTTATGACCCTGTCAGCGCTAGATCTCAATCATATTTCCCCTCAGATAGTTGGCATATTGTTTTGGAATCCTGATTTATGTCGGAATAATAAAGTTGAGAACTGACTTTCTGAATTAATAATGTTTCTGGGAATAAGGGTTTCTATGGTGGATGTAACTCTGCATGTCAATGACTCATAAAGAAGGGAAGGTTTTTTTTTTGCCACAGGGAAGGTATTCTTCACGCTTTGCCAGAGAGAAGCCTGGTGTAAGCTGTCCGGGGTGTGTGGAAGGAGTCAGGCGCAGGAGATATGCAAAATATGAGTATACTTTAATGTAGTCGCCAGAGAACATACAGGCACACTAGTAGATCAATACTCATTACCAAACAAAACCCCAAAATAAACACGGGTATGATTGCATCAACCGGAGTACCGAAATTCACAAAACAAATGCCCTACACAGTAAACCGGTAGCAACCTACTCTGTCAAAAGACAAAACAATCACGCACAAGGGAAGACGGGAAAAGGAGGAAATTATAACAGGGGCGTGATTGGGAGAAATACAAAACAGGTGTGAACAATCAAAACCAAAACAAATAGACACACAGGAAGGAATCGGTGATGGTTAGAAAACCGATGACGACGAACGCCGAACACCGCCCGAACAGGAAGAGGGACCGACTTCGGCTGAAGTCGTGACAGTACCCCCCCCCCTGACGCGCGGCTCCAGCGGCGCGCCGACACCGGCCTCGGGGACGGCCCGGAGGGCGAGGCGCAGGACGATCCGGCCGGCGAAGATGAAACTCCCTTAACATATTCGGATCCAATATATCCTCCTTCGGGACCCAGCACCTCTCCTCCGGTCCATACCCCTCCCACTCCACAAGGTACTGAAGGCCCCCCACCCGGCGTCTCGAATCTAAGATGCAGCGGACGGAATACGCCGGGACCCCCTCGATGTCCAAAGGGGGCGGAGGGACCTCCCTCACCTCAGAGTCCTGGAGCGGACCAACCACCACCGGCCTGAGGAGGGACACATGGAACGAGGGGTTAATTTTATAATCAGGGGGAAGCTGTAACCTGTAACACACCTCGTTCACTCTCCTCACGACTTTAAATGGCCCCACAAACCGCGGAGCCAGCTTCCGGCATGGCAGGCGGAGGGGCAGGTTTCGGGTCGAGAGCCAGACCCTATCCCCCGGTGCATACACCGGGGCCTCACTGCGGTGACGGTCCGCGCTGGTTTTCTGACGCGTCACGGCCTGTTGAAGGTGACCTGTGACAGCCTCCCAGGTCTCCTCCGCGCGCTTGAACCACTCATCAACCGCAGGAGCTTTGGTCTGACTCTGATGCCATGGTGCCAGAACCGGCTGATAACCCAACACCACCTGAAAAGGGGAGAGGCTAGTTGAGGAGTGGCGAAGTGAATTATGCGCCATTTCTTCCCAGGGTACAAACCTTTCCCACTCTCCCGGCCGGTCCTGGCAATATGACCGCAAAAACCTGCCCACATCTTGATTGACTCTCTCCACCTGCCCATTACTCTCAGGATGAAAACCCGAGGTAAGGCTAATCGAGACCCCCATTTGTTCCATAAAAGCCCTCCAGACTCTCGACGTGAACTGGGGACCTCGATCAGACACTATATCCTCGGGTATCCCATAGTGCCGGAAGACATGGTGAAACAGGGCCTCCGCAGTCTGTAGGGCCGTAGGCAGACCGGGCATCGGAAGGAGACGACAGGACTTAGAGAAACGATCCACAACGACCAGGATCGTGGTATTCCCCTGAGAAGGAGGAAGATCCGTTAAGAAATCCACAGATAGATGTGACCATGGTCGTTGTGGAATAGGTAAAGGTTTTAGCTTACCTCTAGGTAGGTGTCTAGGAGCCTTACTCTGGGCACACACCTGACAGGAGGAGACATAAAACCTCACGTCCCTACCTAAGGTAGGCCACCAGTACTTCCCAGTCAGACAGCGCACTGTCCGACCAATCCCCGGATGACCAGAGGAGGGTGACGTATGGACCCA